>JAPYYX010001017.1:0-32794 GCA_030522605.1 Cremastinae sp. B BG-2022a | reverse complement strand
GCCAGGGTCGAGCGCGCGCCTGGTGGGGGTACCCGAATTCTCGAAAATACTCTTCCCCTTGGGGGCCTTACCGTGCTTATTCGTAGGTCGCACTGTATAATGAATTCGATGAATGCAAAAACGTTTTCTCAACATTAAAAACGTTGTAAAATAAAAAAGAAGTAGGAAAACTATTTCTTCACCGCTAACCGTTTTCCTCGTGAAGTAGTAGAATCTCCTGAATGAGTTTTTTTTACTTTCTTTTTTCATTTCCAGGCTGCTTTAATCCCTCCACCGTCCTATCTATTTCTATCTCTCTTTTCGTCCTGTGACGATGAGGACCTTTTTTCTTTTGGTTCCCATTCTCTCGCATCAGCGATGAAACCATCCGAGCGATAACTTTCGTTTCTTCTTGATCTGGAGGTTGTGAAACCTGCGAATCGCTGGGCTAGGAGCTTCGAGGGAAACGAATAAAGTTGCCAACTCCCAGGCTTTTCCGGAGTAAACTTCAGAAGCTCTTTCAGTCCTTCGATATACATACACGTATATTTATATATCTACCTTTTCATTTGTGTGCACGCGTATATGTTCCTCATCTCTATCTAAACCTCATCTCTCTCTCTTCTTTCTCCATACTCCTCATCGCTCCGACACTCAGGAACGCTCGAACGAAAATCGATATCCTGCCACTTCTCATCTCCGTTGATAAGACAGGAAAAATGTTCGAGATCCCTCAAATTTGTCCCCGCGTAGTTCATGAGCCTTGTTTAATGATTCCGCCATTATTCATCGAAACAAAGAACAAGAATGAACAAAAAGCGTGGACTGAAATTAATCGGAGGAAACATTTTTTTTTGTTAAAGTAAAATCAAGGAGTATCTTTTATTTTATGAAAAAAATTATTTTACCTTGAATCTAAATATGTGGGCACCGAGGTGACAATAATGCGATTGTTGGAGGCTGGATATGAGGCGGATGCTCGGAAGAAGAGGGGAATACGGAAATCGATAATTTTCTACTATACGTTCGACTATAAATGGTCTACCTTTGACGTGCATTAGCTTAAAAGCGCGATATATGCATGGCGAGTTATGTGTACATGCATACGTACATACGTACCGTCTCGATGTTCTCGTTCATACATTTCGCGCATCCAAAATATATAGAACATCAAATGCTAATGGTACGGAGGTTGTGCGAATACGGACATATGCGGCCTGATCATAGTGGATATTAATTCCGCGATGGCGAGCACGCCAAGTGAAACAAAAGCGAAGAGCAACATCAAACCATTTTCGACCCGCCGTGTGTTACACATGAAACAATTTTCCCACAGTACCGTTGTCCGATGTTTGCAAATTTACAATTCATATCGCGATAATTTAAAAGTTAAATCGAAACGTTGTTATATTATTTTATCAGAGAGAGAGAGCGCCCAGCTTCGGATCGTCGCTCTGTTTTTCTATCCCCCGCACGGAGCGTAACTCATTCACGATTTATTCGGTAAATCCAGTGGAGAACATCCTTCAGGAAAATATATCAGTTAAGATGAGTCCAACGAGACTAATTTCGTTCCTACGTTGCACCGTTACAGACACATTACGGTCTTAGCGGAAAATAATAGCTCCGGGTGTAATTATCGTGTCGCGCTTATATATACGCGCTCGTAAAATTAGATAAACGCTCGACATTACGGAACTCGCGAAGAAACGCGTGATACGTGAGAAAACTCGTGGTAAAAAAAGTTCCCGAATATCTTACAAACTGGATATGGTTCTTTCTCAAAAAAAAGTCACTTGCTACTTCATCAAAAACAACGAGACGTTAAGTTACACCGTTAACGCTAAATCAGGAATTCCAACATTGACGATGTGACGATTGAACGGTTCGACAGAAATCGTTGATGACTACAGAATGGAGGAAAACAGAGTTGTTCCGCCATTGGGAAGATTCAACAAATTAACTAACCGAATCTGTACGTCCTCGGTGTGGTATAGTAAATGTGCTCACCCTGGATGTAGTTGCTGTTGCAACTGTTTGGTTTCCTCGAATTTCGATAAGCACACAGCCGGAAGTTATGTACGGAAGACTGGAGGCTTAGGAATTTGAGGGAGAGAGAGTGAGGGAGAACGCATGAGACGTGGGAGTTATTCACACTCGTACGTAATTCCGCGTGATGGTATATAGGAGATGTGAACGATACACTCTGAACGGGTTTTGCACTGGCGGGTAAATCGAAGTTCCGACAGAGGACTCGCTAAAATCGTCCCTCTGACGTTTTCTGTCATATGCATTTATGTACACGTGCTTTCCATCTATGTGGATAAATGCCGGGTTAAGTATATGTGTCGGACTGAAGTGCAAGCAAGGCGGTAGTTCTATTTGCGCTCGTGGTCGGAATTACCGAGGACGTTGTAGAACAGAGTACGAGGGGGGGGGGGGGGGCACACTCGAGAAAATCCGACAGCCTCCATCTCGTGCGGTCGTGCCTCACTCCTGTCTGGTATATAAACCGAAACTTCGAATGGAATAGTCGCAGAATTTCGAAGCTCCAAGTTAAACGAGCTTCTCCGATTATCCAAGAGTTCTGTCACATCTGAAATTAATCCTAGCATGAAAAAAAACTATCAGCTTGATACTAGGATTAATCATTGCTTATTCGACATTTTTTTTTATGAACAAGATTTCTGTCGCATTTGAAATTAATCGTAGCATGAAAATCATCATCAGAGCTTGATACTAGAATTAGTCATTATTTATTCAAATTTCTTTTAGATAAACCAGAAGTCTATCACTTCTAAAATTAATCCTAGCATAAAAAATCATCATCAGCTTGATACTAGGATAAATCATTACTCATTTGACATTTATTCAGATGAGGAAAAGTTCTATCGCATTTAAAATTAATTCTAGCATAAAAAATCATCATCAGAGCTTGATACTAGAAGTAATCATTACTAATTCAACACTTTTTTAGATAAACAAGAGTTCTCTCACATTTGAAAGTAATCTTAGCATAAAAAACCATTATCAGCTTGATACTAGAATTAATCATTACTTATTTTTTTAGATAAACAAAAGTTCTGTCGCATTTGAAATTACACCTAGCATAAAAAATCATCATCAGCTTGATACTAGAATTAATCATTACTTCGAAATTAATCGGAGCATAAAAAATCATCATCAGAGCTTGATATTCTAGAATTAATCATTACTCATTCCACATTTTTAGATAAACAAAAGTTCTGTGTCATTTGAAATTAATCGTAGCATGAAAAATCCATCATCAGCTTGATACTGGAATTAATCATTACTAATTCGAAATTTTTTTAAATCAACAAGAGTTCTGTCGCATTCGACATAAATTTTAGCATAAAAAACACCATCAGCATGGTACTGTAGAATTAATCATAACTTATTCAACCTTTTTTTGAGATAAACGAGATGGAATCGGAATTTTTATTGAATACGAATTTCGGATGTTTCACCGTATCGAACGACTCCGTGACCGGATCGCGAAATAAATAAAGAAACATAAAAAAAACAACTCGAAGAGAATGGAAAGAATTGTGTACAATCTCCTCCCGCTCATCGACACTTTTCGTCCTCCTTAATCCGACAAATCTGCTATCCCGAAGTCACGAACAAGGGGATGAAATCCTCAAGATGTTTGCCAAAGAACGCTCACGTGCCGCTACCTTTTTTTCGTCCCGGCATAAACAACGGGTTGTGAGCCCGTCGCGAATATAAAAATCTCGAAGCGAGAAAGAGGCGTTCACCGCCGTTGCGTATACCAGCACGAACGGATGAGAGTTATGTACGAAGGTCAGAGATTCAGAGCTGCGAAAGATCCGAGAGGAAAAGAATCGAGAGCCAGGCAACGTTGCTCAATTTACTGTCGTTATGTACCAAACAATTTTCCCTCGAACTTTGAAGAGGGTATCCGCGAACGAGCCCGCGATGTACAATCTCGATACATGCACACGTACCGATCCAGGCACGCATTCGAAACTTTGTAAGTGCACAGAGGGGAGAAGAACAAGAAAGAGAGAAGCATCAGTTGTAGGAACCAGCTCGCACTCTTTCATTAAATCTGACCTTGGCTTCGCACTCTCTTTCGATGCGCACTCGCGGGTACTTTTTTGGCCAGGGAAGTATAAAAGAAAGGCACAATGGCCGAGTGTTATATGGCCAAAGCGCTCCCTGTGGTCAAGTGTAATCTTGACGACTGCTTATTAACACCCCAAGGCTCGTACACACGCACACGAGAATTTTTATTACGTTCATCGTGCTCGCGTGTGTACGGAGCGCACTCGAGGCAACACACGCGTGCATAAATAGATGCCGAGGAGGCGAGGATGAGCCGCGAGTGGTGTTTTACGGGAATGCATCAAGGCCTGCGCGTGTTCGAAGGCAACGCACATGCAACTCTCGAGTTGGGGAGAGGCCACGCATTCGACTGCTTGTAGAAAACTCGCGTGTATGTGCGCGCGGGTTTTCGTTATGTGTATATAAGTAAATATTACCCTCGGTCCCTCGCGTCTGGAAAAATGATAAACGCTGTGTAAACACACGAGAGAAAATTCTCTCGTACACACGTAGCGCCCGGACGTTAGACCTTCATTATTACCTGCAAATATTGTCTCCCCACTCGAGACACCAGGAGAGAAGGAACAATGGATGCTCGTACATGCTAGCTCGCGGGGTGGAAAACCCAGCTTCGAAACATTAGAAGTCTCTCTGCACCGGGAAAGAACTCCTCTCGCGCGTCCAATCTTTTTTTCTTTCTCCGCTGTCTTTTGTATTTTTATTTTTTTTTTTGCTTTTCAAAACCAAGTACGGCCCCGGGCAACGCGCGCTCCGTTGTGCGGAACCAAAGGCTCATCCCTACAGCGAGAACATTCTCGTTATTATCGGCGAAACGAGGGAAAAAGCAAGGACGCGTATACGAACCATATAGCGCGTTTCAAAGACCTCCCCCTCGACGTACAGAATATATCCCGCGACAGGAGAAAATATTCTATTCTTCCGCTTAAACTCTCTCGAGGCACCTTGAAAGATACACACGCGTGTAATCATCCCATTCTTCGCACTTCCTCGCAAACAAATGATTCTCCGGTTCTCATCCGATCTCTCTCTCTATTCTTCCTCGACAATGAGACCCGCGGATAATGAGATTTTACGATCGGCATTATGAAAAAAAGAAATCGTCGAAAACGACAGCGAGGGATCCCTCGAATTCTCCCGACTGCTTTCCGCTCGTTTCCCATGCGCCGCGGTGCAAACTGCCCGGCGATTTTCTCTCGCGAGAGGAGCGCCGAGGGTAGTTGAGCTCGTTCGGAGGAGGCAGTTCAAATCGCAGCTCGCGTATGTATGTATATATCGTTGTGTGTACGTGTATAATGTGGACAGCAGCGGCATGAAATAGCAATGATCGAGCGGATCTTGCGGTTGGGTGCTTCAGGAAGGCGAATATAAGGGATAAAGAGAGAGGATGAAAAAGTCAGAAAAAGAAAGAGAGGGATAAAGACCGCGCGCGGTTGGTGCACAAATCACAAGCTTCGCATCACGCTAACAAGCCTCGCTCTTCTCGCGAATTCTCGCAGCTTCATCGGACGCTCTCTCTCTCTCTCTCTCCGGCGGATCTTCCATCTCATCTGATGCCGTCCGCTGTGTATCTCGTCCCGGCGTCACCGGTGCAATCTGTCTCTCCTCTTTGCCTTCTTAGTCTCGCCTTGCTCCCAACGACGTGCCCTCCCTGTATCGACGTAACTACAGACCGCGATATATATCGCTGTATGTACATCACATCGATATTCCGCGCGCTGGGTACATACATCTTCGGTCGTGTCCTGTTAAATGGCCAGAGTCTTCCCTCATGTGCAGGGCCACCTCTCGAACATGGCCTGCCATCATCGATATTCCACTCTCTCTCTCGCTCACTCTCTCGCTCGTTTCCGCCAAACACGATGGTGTTTAATATCACGTGACAAGAATCTTCGAGAGGTCGCATGTCGCGTGAAGTCTCAGACCCGCCGGGCGTTCCACTTTCAATATCAATTCCTGTCCGCGAGAACGATCGAGCGTCCTGCGTGTCTGACCGATGCCCGGGAACATATCGCCTCTCGGAGACTCGAAGCACCATTGGTTATTACGTCCTGCGTTTTCAAGAATACTTGAAGAACAACTCGAAATAAGTACACGATACAATAAATAAAAAATTATAATTCATCGAATTGTACAATAGTGCAAATTTACGTTAATTTATTCTCCGAGCATTTTTACCGAATTTTCATAGAATAGTGATTTTTAATTTTGCACACTTATCGCGCAGTCGGTGAATGCGAGCGAGCATGGACGTGGAAAACAACACGAACAGATGCAACCTGATGTTCTGACAATCCAAACTTCTTGGTCTCGATTCTATCTGTTTGTATCCGCGTGTGCCCCAGTCTCTCTCTATCTCATTCCGTCTCTCTCTCTCTCTCTTTCTCTCTCTCTCTCGCTCTTACTCCTTTCACCCACTTCCAAGTAATTCCCGTACAAGCGCACGTGGCTGCGTCGATTTCCTCAACTGTGTTTTCGCCGAGCACGAGGATAACTACCGCAGTTAAAACTTTGTCCGATGTGGCAAAGTGGACCCCGGTGAGGCTCGTCCGTGTGTCTCTGTGTGTATCGTTTGTCTGTTACTCACTCCCGTCTAACAGAAAGGGAGAAAGAGACGATAAACCGCACATCACGGCAACTTTTCTGTTTAAAAACGAGCAAGAGTACCACCGTGGACGCATTTATTCGTTACACTCGAATGGGGATTGCTCCGTTCGGAGATTAGGATCTTATCTCCGTACCGGAGTTGATGGCGAGGAACAAGTGTCCACGAATTTATATTGTATATTGTACGTCGTACATGTAACTACCTCCTTCTGGCGTTTGCAACGGAATTCCATGAATTTCACGCTGGCAAAATTTTCCAGTCGTTTCTTCGCTTCCTTTTGTCATTCGCTTATCCAGAATCTCTATTGAGCGATCTGCATGCGGATTTGCCAATGAATGGAACAACGTAGAGATGCACTTGGCAATCAAACTTATACGAGAGACTACCAGCGCGATGTTTTTGCGTGAAGGAGTCCATTTCATGGAAGATTATACCAGCAACATATTGTACTCTTCTTAAACTGATATTTCTGAAACGATGGACTGTTGCGCTTACTAAGACAAGCGTTAAGCAGCAGAGTAATGCTCTACGACAGGGCCACGTCGCACCGATGACGACTTCGGCGTGCACCTTGGACCATTATGTAAAATTTAACGCAGAGAGCAAGGAGAAGTAACGGAGCATGAAGCACACCCCGGGAGGAGCGGTATGCCAACTCGGTTGATGGAAGACAATGCCGAAAGCTGTATTTTCGGTACATAACTTCACGGCATGCACATCGACGACACACCCGGAGAGGAGAGAAAGGGTTGCAGTATCGCAAGCAGGAAGTTAGCACGTTAGCGCGCAAGCAGCTTTCCCTCTCACAATCTCACTGACACGTGTTTACGTCAGTCCAAATATTTCTCTCCCTCAAGCCGACTTCCTCTTCAAGTTTCCGACATGGAGATGACGTAAATTCGGTATAATTCGAAATTCACCAGATTGCGTCTTTCTATTACTGTTTTAATGAATATACACGCATATAGTCGTTAAGCCCGAAATTAATCAGATAAACGAGTCTGCGGTACTAAATGGTAAGGCGCCGAGGTGCTGATTTTTTTTGTTCCGCTTTTCAATTTTCCACGTGATGTACACGTTATTCTCGAATGAGCTTGCTTTTTGTGATTACGTCTCTAATGAAATATCGTAATGAATTTAGCGTTGTCATGGAACCAGCGAACGAGATGGTGTTCGGCATGCGATCGACTTCAATGAACGGAGAAGTGAAGTTATATGACAATGCATTGATGTGTATGTGTGTCTATGTTTGTATACTGTATAGAAATGTATGGGTTCATCCATATATAGGTCCAATATATAGTCGCGGTTTTATATGATGCAAAGCGCGTGATGTCTATACCGCGATCGAATTCGCAGTCATGCGGACGGAATAATTACGAGACCGGAATTAGCGAGCATTGAGCTTCAAACAAGAGTCGGCTAATTGTCGGCACTAATGAATTAATTAGTAGGGTGAGGAGTACACAGGCGGAGCTAGGAAATGCCGAAGGAAAAGGGAGTGATTGTATCGTGTGTGCGTGAACACGCACACTCACGCATGCACGAATCATTCGGATGCTGGAAAATAGGAGCGATCCTTTATCAACGTGTGAAATTACGCGAAACGGCATTTAGAAATTCATCAAGAGAATTGCCGCTCTTCAACTTTCAATATAATTGGAATGCCACGAGCCTGTAACGCGTTTCGTGACCGATGAAAAGTTGAGGATAAGCGAGTTTCACTCTCGTCGGATAGCTCGGACTACCCTTTCATTAACGTTTTCTTTTCCTCTTTCAATATTTTCCTTAAAAGCCCCTAAAAGGTGAAATGACTCTTTTCAGTGATAACGCATGCATGCAGCTGTTAAATACATGAAGTATGCGTGTGTTGACATATCAACGTTTACATAAAGAATTTCGTCTCGTTGGCAATCCCAAGTATTTTAATCAAACCCACGACCCGTTATAAATTCCAACTTCAACGAGAGATTTTGAGCGCGAAAAAATGATGAAATCTCTTAAAGCTTTTATCACATGTAGTTCGAATTGCAAGTTGTAGTCCGGTAACTGGACGAGCATGTACAGTCGCCTCTCTGTAAATGAAGCCCCGGTAAGAGAAATTACTCGGCAAGAGGAACTTTTGACTCTTCATAAGATGAACTTTTTTATCCCCACTCGCAATCTAGCGCGAACCAATCAGTATGGTCGTCCTATGCTTCACTTTGTAGCGATACTGGCGACGTGTCGCGACAATTATGCAAACTAAAAAATTCGCTCCAGGAGTGGGGATAAAGTGGGATGTTCGGAAACCGTCCGGGAATCGAGAATTTTGATTCCCGGACGGTTTCCCTCAGGGACTGGCGACTGTACATGAATTTTCGTATACACAAGAGCGAAAAAATTCTGGAACGAAATAAGTTTCGTTTAGCCACGTTTTGACGGTCAAAAGTGTTTGAAATCATACAATTTTATCGCTGAATATAACACGAGAAACACGCTGAATCCCATTAACGCGAGGTTAATTGCGAATTTCGTGTCCGCAAGCGGCTTCGAGCAATTGCTCGGACTTCCTGAGATTGCGTGCTGAATTGTCCTTTGTGAGAATGGCAGGTGTGTCAGGAATATAATTTATTCAGTGTTGACAAGTTGAAAAATGAAATCTCGAGCCCGTTCTCGCTCTTATTCCGCTTTTATCCATCGAGGAAAAAAGTTCTTGCGCAAAAAAAAAATCGCGCGCTGATTCGTGAGCAATCATGAGAATATTTGTATCGCGTTAGGATTAAATCACGTTCGATCGCGTGTGCTCTCACAGTGCAAAGCTCTGAGAAAAGAAGGGAGTAAAAAACGAATTTGTGTGCGCGTGTATACATATATATAAATATATGCACTATCATTTGGAATTGGCGAAGCGTCGGGAGGCTCAAGCTGAAGCTCCTCAAAGCCGTGATAACAGCAAAATTTCCCAACGGAACTATTCATCAAAATCCTTATCTCACGCTTCCACGGTTTTCACATCCCAAGGCGCTCGAATTCACTCACGCCCAGATATGAAGTTGCATTAACATCGTTACAGAGAGAAAATTACCAGAGACACAGGGGACGTTGATCCAATCTTTTTTTTCATCTCAAAATCTCAGCGCGAGCATCCAGTTCAAAGCAACACTTTACCATAAATGTTCAATAAAGAATGTCGACAAGAGAGCCAGAGAGAGGAAGAGAAGTATGCAAGTAATGAAAATCACCAAAAAAGCAATCGTCCGGAGCAAGAGATAATAAATTGAAGAAATTTTTGCACGTTAAAACAATTCTCGCCTGACATAAAATTTTTTTCTACTCTGACGGATGCATGTTCCATCTCTTACCCATTATAAAATAGAGTTCACCCCAGTTTCATCCTCCGAAAATATGTTATGTGAAAAAACTTTTTTGAAAAATTGAAAAAGTACGCCAGCTAATGTAGCAGTTGTTACAAAATTCTATGAATACATTTTGTGACCAAGTAAAAAAAAATTGAACAAATTTTGCGTAGATTCCACAATTAAAAATTGACGTGTATGTGGATAAAATTATGTTTATATGTTAGTTGGAAATTTAACATCAGATGATTAGAACCACCTGCACACGCACATTTTTAATTATGGATTCTATGCAAAGATTTTTGATATTTTTTTTATTTACAAACAGTCACAAAACCATTTCATATAATTTTGTAACGATTATTTTATTACTTTTCGTACTTGTTGATTTTTCAAAAAAAAAATCATTTTACATATTTCATTGATTGTCGCTATTCTGGAATGCGACAGATATGATATAGCTGATATGATGTGATATCGGTCATGACGTCACGAGAAAAAATTTCAGCTGAGAAAATAATAATTTCACTAACGACAAATTAATGAAATCTTCAGAATGGCTAAACGAGCATGGATCAAGCGCCATCTGAAAGAAAAAAATATATATGCATTTCCCATACGTACATATGCGTTCAGATTCAGATTTACGTGATTTTTCTTCCATCGGTACTGAAAAATAACATCGAAAAAATTGAATCTTACTGCAAGAAGACACGGCACCGTCTTGACGATTTTGAATTTTTATAATCGGTTTTCTCTATTATTTGACATCAACTCACTACCGCGTTTTTAGATACAAACAAGCATCTGGCACCTTACTTTGATCTGTATTCGTTTTTATATCCCTATAATTAACAAAGTGCTCATGCCAGCGACTCAATAATAATAATATCCTAACTAGACACTCACACGTGTAGAGGTGATCATGAAAACATTGCACGCTCGAAGCTGTCAGTATAATACTGTTAGGATATTAAAGGCATCCGATACAGACAGATATTTCAGAAACTTTGAAAATGAGCAATGCTTGAGAATGAAAGATGTGGCTGAGAGAGAGAGACAACGACGACGGGTACAATCGTGATGCTCGAACTTCGCAAATTATTAACAATCAGGCAGGTGTTTCGGGGCAGAGAGGAGGGGAAAATGGAGTTGGCGAGATTTGCTAACAAGGCGGCCTCTCTCTGTCTCTCCCTTCGAGGTGCGGACTTGAGGCATATAATTATATGCCTACCTCTGCCAGTCGGGCCGAGCCATATACATCGCGAGCACTCTTCGCTATGTGCGCGTACACGCTTCGCAATGTGTACTCGAAACATACCGGGTGGCCATTCCATGAATTTTGTTCTCGAGTCTCATTACTGTTCGAAGAAACTTTTGCCATTAGTGAACATTTTAGCAATCAACCCTAAAAATTTCGAGCAATACTTCAATCCCTACAAATGATTTGCAAGAGCTCATTCTTGTAATTCGGATGTATCAAATTCTGTAGAAAATCACTTACAGCCCATTTTCTGTGATTAATCAATTGTATATTACGAAGAAAGCAATAGTACAATTCCTTATTCATAAGCGCAGATAAATATTACAATATACGTTGATAACAGGCACATTTCTTTCTTGAGAATATAAGCGGTGAATCTACGAAAGTAAATTAGCCCGAAAGCCAGAAGTGTAGCAATGCTGCGTTTGCGTTGCTGTATATCCCGTGTAATCTTTTCACCCAGTATAACCATTCCTTCCAACTCAGAAGAGAATAAGAGAGTAAGAGAGAGCGTCCGGTCCGGCGTGAAACCGGTGGGTATGATTACCCACTTGGAGTTAACGATCTTCGTATCCCCATGGTATAAGAGTAAGAAAGAGAGAGAGTGAGAGAGAGAGCAAGTGAGGTTCGCCGAGCACAGCTTGGATAAGAAAACCGCAAGAAAACCATAAGAACCGAGTGGAAGTCAGCATTCGGCGATTATATTCGCCTTGGGCGGCTTTGTCTGCAATCGTGTTTCGTCTTCGCTATATCACGCCATTGCTACATTGCTTTCCAGTACAAATGCACATGGACACGCACACACATACACACACAATGAAGGGCTTGTTAGCTCGTTACACTCTATAATGTATTTTCGAAATTTTTGGCTGCTCCAAGTAATGTAATCACTATTGAACAATTGAAGCAAGGCTAGACTGATGACCAGGAGTTTCGAATTGCATTGATTCTAAGATCTAAAAAATATACCCGGGTTGCAATAATTATAATAAACAGCAAACGAATAAGCCTGAAGTACTTTCAAATTTCATTTTGAGGAATTATTCACGGTTTAACGAAACCCAGAAATTATAATGGCTTATATTGGGATCTGACAAAAGTCAACATGACATGTGGTGGCAAATTTTCTAACTACGGGCGAGATGCAATCTCAATAGAACATCACAATTATTATAATCATTATTGCACCCTTAAGGTAGTCCTGTCGCTGCTGCAATTCCATTAGATTTCGTTGAACATTTGCACAAACATTTTTTGATGCCATATGCACATGTATAATTTCAGGGGCAATTTCACATGCAAAATTTCAGAGGCTGTCACCGACTCGAAAATCAAAATATTTATTCTTGAAAATCGTTATTTTTTGCAACTTTTCATAAGAGCCCGTGTTAAATATCGCAATTTTTCAACAACGACTTTTTCGGTCGATGAGGCCTGATAAAATTTTGCACATGTTTTTCTATGGAATCCAAGAAGCTTCGATTTGTTTTTTCGAAAAATCTAATGAAAAAAATTTTTACGATCTTGGTTATTATGTAACAAATGAACTTTATGCAGGATCAACTTGAATTTTGAGTATGTTGTTCTTTAATTGATTTCTTTAGTCAACTTGATGGGTGTTATCTTCGACTCAAATCTCTCTTCGTCCAGTCATATAACTCTAATTTCACAAAAGGTCCATAAGACACTCCATTCACTTAACTTAAATTTCTCCGTTTCTCGTTCCCACTAGCCATACGAACTAAACTGGTATGCTCCCTAGTTCCTCCTCATTTGTTTACTCTGACCTATCAGGCGAAAACAATACCAGGCTCGAGAGACTCCAAAATACAGGTATCAGATTTATTTTCAACCTACCAAAAGATGCGCACATTAGATGCGCACCTCAGTACCGCAGAAAACTGAGATGGTTGACAGTCAAGTCTCGCCGTGCATACTTTTTGGGAATTTTCATGTACAAGGTTGTTCACTGTCAGCTAGCTCAATATATCTGTAATCTTTTTTCGGCATCTGATCCGGAACTTCGGCGCTTGGCGAGATGCGGTCCTTCTACGTTTATTTCCAATATTTTGCCTCACAGCACCGTATGCTACGAAAACTCAATACAAATCTCAGGGTCATATTTCTGGAACTCTCTACCGCCGCAAATTGCGGGTGCGCTATCGCTTGGTCAATTTAAAACTTTATTATTTGCTCACTTGTTCGATCTAGATTAACTACCACTACTGTATCTATATTTGTATTCTATTCTATCACCAAGTTATTTACTCTTTTTCGCTGCTTTGTATAAAATTTATGTTATGTTGTATTTATTGTCTACTTGCCCCATAGTGTACTAGGACATAATAAAAATATCAATCAATCAATCAATCAACGTTGCTGTAATAAATCTAAAATTTCTAAAACCTATAGGCATAAATTGTTTTTAGCGACGGTAATCATCGCTTTTATTGTATAAATTGCTTGCAAATTTATCACAAATTCAATAAACATCGAATGATTCGGCACCGAAGTCAAGAGAGGTGCAAATAATCGTTGCACACTTTAATTGCTCGTTTTAATTGGAAAGAACCTTTCCGTTCAAGGTAGTATCCAATCAATCTCAGGATTTATCTCTGAGTTATTTGTTTTCATTATTTATATAACATTCGAGTTAACCCGCTTACCGGATTTAACAAAGTATAAAAAGTATACACACAAGAGTAAACGGCGTATACGTGAGCATTGACACGAATTGCATGGGCCAGTTATCAAAACCAAAAACGAAGTTACTTTTTCATGTCCAAGAAACTTCATTATTTCACACGGATACAGTAAAAAATATTCGCTGTGTACGTTCAATATGAAAGTCACGCGATACGTGTAACGAGCGAGGTGATGCGAAAAAATGGACGCGCTTCGCTAAACCTTCGCGGACAAATCAATTTTCCGGATCCCAGAGAAAGAACGATTCGTCACACGAAAAAATTTCGCGCATCAAAAACACGCATCCTTTTTTCTTCATTTTTTTTCTTCCGTTAAACATGCTTTGTCGATATTTTACACGGAATGGAAAATAAATAGAAGGAGAAAAAGGAACTGCGAAAACGATTCGCAGGGAGGGCGAATGTGCGTATAAAGCAGTACAGCGTCGAATACGTGTGCGAGCGAGCGGCCGTCGATCTCCACACTCCCCACATCGCCTTCATTCGTGTGCCACCAAGTTGCTAGACCGAACGATTTTAATTATTATTATCGACCTCTCGCCGTTCGGCTGCACGCACACGCCAATTCCGCTGCCAATCGGCAAAGTGAAATTACAAAAAAATAAAATAAAATAAACTTTTTCGAAGCAGAAACAAAAACTCACCGGAGTCGAAGCAACCGGAGATGGGAAAGCGACAGCGCGATCGAAAAGAAAAAAGGATAAAAATAGGAGGAAGAGAATTTGCACAACTATTGAGGCGCGTAACGGACATTTGATGCTTTAACAGACGCGCACGTACATTCGCGAGAGCTTTTCTCAAAATTGTTTGAAAACAAATGCCACTCTTGAATTACGGAGGCGTAAAATCAGTAGCGATCCTCCTATCC
This sequence comes from Cremastinae sp. B BG-2022a, assembly GCA_030522605.1. NCBI lineage: Eukaryota > Metazoa > Arthropoda > Insecta > Hymenoptera > Ichneumonidae > Cremastinae sp. B BG-2022a. Next base: position 17,925 of record JAPYYX010001017.1, on the reverse strand, counting down.
TTTCAGTCACTCTTTTCTCCGCCTCCGAAACGTTTTAACTTTACATACTCAGGGTGACTTACCAAGCACGGGAACAGTCGACGTTTCCATGAACGGTACAAGGGGGAATTGTTCCTTGCCTTCGCTTCAGATGAGGAAACTTCAAGAGACTTTCGCTGCCGAGTGTCTTTCCTTGCTTGCTCGACCGTCTTCATCAAAGTCTCGGGCATTAAATTTTCATCGGACTGATGATAACCTGCTCGTCGATGAATGGATAGAGGGAGGGTGACGCTCGTACTCGTGGAAAGAGGTCGCAAAGGTTGGATGGATTCACGAAGAGGGGACGATTGGCAACGTCGATGAACTCTGTGCGAAAGTTCCGCTGGCGCCTCGCGAAGCTTTTATTAATATATCTTATTCAAATACGGCTGATGCCTCTGTAGAGCTCTACGACATTTTCTAGAGTAACACAAGCATGTAACGTTCTCAAGGAGCTTGGGGGCCATTTAGGATAGGTATAGAGGTAAGTTCCTTGGAAAATACACAAACCTGAGGGGCACAGTCGTGCAACCGTAAACCCCTCTTGCGACTCCCATCCATATGACCCCTTTTTTTAGGTGCTCTCTTTCTCCGTCATCGCCTACCTTTTCCCTCGGGAAAGGAGTATTTGATGTTCCAAGGATCTTCGAACATCGAACAGTATCATCAGTTCCCATACGTCTCGGTACGAACTTCCACCGTCGCTTTTCTCCTCTCTTGCTCGTTTTTCCTTCTTTCTCATTCTTCCGCTTCGATAAAAGAAAAATATTATCGTATCGGTTAATGGTTATTCTTGCTTCGGAGTTTTCCGATACCGGTTGCCCGTGTATCTACCTAACTCATATAAACTTGTACCCCCTAGAAATCGACTTCCACTGCATACATTGTATTTATCGTTGCATTTATTCGTGAAACAAGATATCGAGTTTCCGTGAAATCGAACATTCCTGATGGTTTCGAGCAGGAGACAAAAATGGGAAAGAATAATCTAAAAAAATAAAGATTTTTCCGTATCTCTATATACAATTATTGATGAATTATTTAAATATTGAGTCATGCCACTCGGAAAATTCGATTCTTGATGATCGTTTAGCCACCCTACCAGAGTTCAATTATTTCTTTAGAAATTAAACTCCTCATTTCAGTGGTCATTGATGTTAATTTTCAAAAATTTACCCCTTATACAAAATATCGCATCGAGTCAAAGTTGTGGTAAAAACAAATTTTTAATATAACTATATATTATGAGAGTATTAACAAATTGCCAGCTGTGTCAGTGACGATGATTCAAACATACATCGTTCAAACAGACACGTATGAAGAAATTTGAAAATGGGAAGGGTCGAAATTTCATAATTCGGCACCATTCAATTTCTACTATAGATGCTATAATGTGATCATCAAACATCATGCGTTTTTCCAATTCATTGCGAATTTTTTTGCTAGCTAATGAGTTACTTATTCTCAGTGCCTTACATCAATAATACATTTTGCTAGCTAATGAATTACTTATTCTTAGTGCCTTACACTTATAATACAATTAATTCGATGAGCTCATAATTTTTACGCGACGTTAACCTGACGTCTAACACATTTTCTCTTAATGGTGCATCAGTATCTCTCCAATGAGATCGTACTGTCCGGTTGGGTCATCAGTAGATGTATACGTTCCTACATGCAAGCGATAAACTGTATCCGTCAGAGGCACCCCGTATATTACTTATGGTTGGTTGATTCATCGCGACCCTTTTAGTTCCGGCCTTTAGATTTCTCTCTCTCGCTCGCTCAGTGTCTGTTCTGGTAGCAGCATGCGCAAGGGTGAATACAGCAATAGGGAGTACCTTGTTCATCAACACGTCCTGGTCGACGGTTAAGCAACGGAAAGTCACCCTGCGCAGCTTTTAGTAGCCACCACGTGGTCAGAATTAACGCGAAACTGTCCCTTTGTTCGATGCTTCAGTGACTTTCCGACACCCTTCACACGTCGACCAGGCGATATTCACAGAGGGACAGGATGCAGGGAATTGATGCATGCGTATGAATATATAGATATAGAATAATAATTGTGAGAAAAATCGAAAAGGAGATGCACGTGTATGTGACAGGTTTGTATCTAATATGGTTGCAAGGATACGCGCGTGTCTAATTAAAACTGAGCCTTGCGTACGTAATTATGCAAGGCTTGTATCTGCCCGAGGGAGCAAGATTTCCAAGCTTCCTCGTATATGCATCGAATAATTAACACACCAGTTTATATATCGCCAATCCCGCACGGGCAAGAGTATTTCCTCGTGGACAAACTCCGGAGCGCCATCAGTGGGACAAGTTTGCATATCGCTTCGGTGAAATTCCGATTAGTACACGAACAACCTCGTTTGAGGCTTTACAGCTAGTGAATTTAATCTATTTAATTCGTTTCCGGAGCTTTGCCCTACTCTCTTCCAGGTCCTATTTTTTCTTTTTGTTTCTGAATCTGTTTCACATCAAAAGACGTTACTGGAAGAACTTTTGAACGGGAGAGCAGGGAAAGAAAAAAATATCGGAAAAAGTAAAAGAAAAAGTATCGTAACGTATGCCCGGAATAACCGAAAGGTCTTCTCAGCGCAAGAAAAAAAAATTGGGTCCATTGAAATAGCGAACTTTACAGTTGCCCTCCCGGAGAATATCTTTTCCTGCTGTCCGCGAATTCACCACTTTGCCGATTCAAGCGCAGAACTCGCGAATTCTCTACAATTCTCGTGTCCGTTTTCAATGCTCTAACGGTGGAGTTTTCTTATTTCAATTCTATACTTATTTCCACATACCTCGCGGGAGTTAACTTTGCTACAAAACGCGTATATACAAGTGCATATGCTTTCTCCGAGAGATCAGATCTACACGAATGTAAGGTTATTCTATTCTCCCATTCTTCCTCCTTCCGTATTATTTTCAACACATTCGAAAATTGTTTTATATTTAATTCTTTTCTATCTGATCTAAAAAAATGTACATCAAAAAAGCATGAAACGATCATTCAGATTGCCATTAATTAGAAAATTTAGGACAATAAATGCATTCAGTGACTGCGTATGCGGAAAACGAGCAGGATGGAATGTCGCGACGTCAAATTAAAAATTTCTTACGGACGATTGCCTCGACGATTTCAATGTTCAAGGGAATGCTGGTGTACCGAGTGGAGCTTAACCAACTGTCGTTAATCCCGAAAGCCGTCATCCATTCGCATATGTATTACAGTATCATACTATATAATGGTAGCTAAAGTATAACGCACAATGATATAAATATGTGACTAACGTTGATGGTACATTGGTGTTCGTAAGAGCACGAATGAAACACGGCATGGAATTATCTATATCGTAGCAATAGCAATACGTTGTATAGATCAGAGAGAAAGAGAAATTCGTTCCTATGTGGTTGTCGGTGCACTGGGTGAGGGATAACGCATGAGGCGTATAATTTCACGCTAGCAAGAGCAGCATGCACGCGTACGTATTGCGGATACTACGTGTCACGGTTGTGCCGTACGTAGAATGAGATATGGTTGAGATTGCCGCAATTATTGCACCTGGCGCATGTAAACTGGAAGCGAGAGATGCTGGGAGGAAGAGAGAAGAGAATGCCTTATGGGTACCCCTGCAAGAGAAGAGCGCAGTCGATTTCTACATTTAGGTATGCGACAGGACATGTGCAAGTACGCGTGCCGTCTGTACTTGATCTCTACAACGAATTCAATGTATGACAGTGTACTGGGTTGTAGGAACACGGGCTATGTTTATAGATCTTTGCGATATACTAATAAGATATATACGCAACACATACGTACGTATATATAAATATGGATGGATATGTTGTGGACGCAAAACGTACGAGGTGAAGAGGCGACCCGATGAGAATCGTGGCCATATATACTTCAAAGCATTTCGAACCATGAACTTGCTTGTACGTGTGCTACGTATCTCGATAACTACAGGTTATGCCTCTGTGATGCGTCTATAAACCTCGTCGATTATGTTCTATTCTCGAGTTGCGATATTTGTACCTGTGTAGCATAACATATAACACGTGATTAGTTTCACTCGGCCCTCGCCTGTTTCCTGGCTTTCGTACTGAATTTCAAGCGAACGTATTCCGTTTCTTGCACCTCTCGAGAGCATGAAAACTTCTCGATAATTTCCTAGATATTATCGAGATGCGTCTGCACATAAAGGTTTTCAATTTTATGCCCCAGCCTCCCGATGTACGGTACAAAACGATACGTGTGTGCATGCTCAAATACGAATACCAAGTTAGTTGTATCACCTCAGTAAGCGAAGCATCCAAGAGCTTGGTTCAACATTAAATTGCCGTGTGTATACATATAAAGCGTGAGAGCACCTTGACTTCTTATCGAAAGATCTTTTTAATGCAACAGGGGTAAACCTATGAGTCCACTTTTGCGGTGGAGGCTTTACCTAAAAGTAAAGAAGAAAAAACGGTCTATGTAAAGAGATTATCACCGCATGAGGCTAGTCCGGAAGAAAATACACATTTTAAACTCGCTTTTAGCTGCAGTGCAAGAATTCATAAATGCTATATTTTATTTATTTATTATAGTGGAATCATCAATGTACTTCCATCATTACATACATTATTAAATTCTTAAATTATATAATGTAAGCAATGTATAAGCGACTTCATTGATGAAATGTGAATTAAAAATCACAGTATCAATGTCAATCAGGGTGGTTAAAGATCGTTCGGTAACACATTCGATGGTCAGATTCAGGATGGAGGTGCTTCAGTGGTAGTTGAGCCAGGTTGAATCGCGTAAATGTCAACTTGAACGTCGACGACATGTCCAGGGCGACCAATAGCCATTACAACGACTTTGTTCTGACCAGCACCACCTTTAACGACAGTGACGTTTGCGTCGGTATTAGGAGCATTCACTGCCCTTACGGCGGTAATTACACCCTTCGTATTATATCCGGTCTTTGCAACCATCTCGATGTGCGGTATTGCCGGCTGAAGACAAGAGCAGTGAAAAATATTTTCTTAATATTCTGTACAGTTTTGTTACAGTGGGATCATTGAACAAATTGACCGATAGACTTCAAAATCCCTCAGTTGATGTAAGAAAATATTATTTTACTAAAATATTATACATTGACTTACTCGGTATAGACGTCTGGATGAAACGAGAACATCTCCTTCTTGACGTTGACCTTCTTCAACGTCGTTGGCAACCGCCAATACGACCACAGACAAAAGAATTGCTGCTATTCCGAATTTCATGGTGGTTGGTGCAAATGAAAGAAGATTCGTTATTCGAGGTAGCAAATTAATCGACTCAAAGCAAACTGATAGAGCTTGTTTGATTCGTTCACGTATTTATAGAAGAATCAGTGATACTACTATCGTGATCCTAGTCGCTTTATCGATGGCCATGGCAAGATTCGTAGAAAATATTCGATTGCTCAACGCCACTTTTCTCCCACCCCACGCGAAGAGAATTAAGACAATAACAAGGATCTTGCGTATCTGTGACACAGTATTCTTTTTTTAATAAGATAACAATAGATATCACACAGTTTTTTATCAATCAACGGCTCTCCAAAATATATCTACACTGAAAGAAAATATTTATTTGGAAATGCATTTCCAAATAAATATTTTATTATCAGTGCGAGTGAACGAAATCTGTCATCGCGGGGTGCCAAAGAGATTTTTATCAAATGATAGAATATCGCATTAAGCTTATCTTTTGTACGCCAGATTACATGAATATTTTATTTAATCGAATTTAAGAGATCTTTCATTGTGCGGAAAGAAATGCTTATTATTGTGATAAATATCACGCTTCACAAAATTTTTATCATCCACCAAAGACAAGTGTTAGTGTTTCGATAATTAACTTTGTTTTTAAAAATTCTACATGGTTTTGATCTAATGTTTTAGTGATCAATGAATTCAAAGTTTTCAATCACACATTCAAATTTCGGTCGCAACGAATTAACCTTTAATTAAAGTAGTGTTCTGTAAAAGAAGACTCATTTATACATCGTTATATTATTCCAAAGAAGAAATATGATATTGAATTACTAAATTTTGTCTATAGGATATAGACGATCTATGCTACAACAAAATGTTATTGCTAATAAAAAAGTTGTTTGCTATTATCAGGACAGAATGTAATTTTCTGGTAAACTTAAAGAAAGTAATTAAAAATTCTACGCTTATGAATTACTTGCATGTAGGTACAACCGAATAAAAATTCTTGTTTTGTGTTTTGATATGACTGGAGTCAAGATCTTATCACATACTGATTCGATCATAGAAACTTCGCGAAAGATCGATAAAACTGGCGAAAGAACAGACTAATTAAAAAGTGGTCTGATGTTATTCAGGAATGATTAGTACATGCGTTGTTTGCAAAAGCTACATCACCTTATTTACTCTATAATTTTTCTGCGCCACGCAGAGTTATAAGAACGTTGATAAGATTATGTCCATTTCCAAGGACAGGGCCCGAACAAACAGAGATTTGGCATATGAAAATTGCAAAATGTGAAACGGTTAATCCTAAGATCATTTGATACTTATCAAAAAATTATGTAAAAAAATGTAATTGCTTTTAATAATGCAAAACCATAAAAATTATTGCGACCCGACGTCTCTTTCTAGGAAAAACTAAAATACTTTTAAACATTAACCTTATCTAACCTTATCTAACCTTATTTAACATTAACCTTATCTTGGCATTTTCTTGTCCTAAATAAAATATGAACAACATTTATGGTAGAAACATGGAAAATTTCACGATAAATTGTGTAAAATTTTTCCGAAAATCGTTTACAATTCCAAAATAACATAATATGGATCGTAATATTTAGATAATATTGCTTGAATGTAGAATATCCAATAACGCTCTGGTCTTTCCATACACGATCTCTCGAACGACTTCGTTTACAACGTTGCTGTGACCCAAAGCTATAGAGACGACTAAAGCTCGAATATATTTCGCTCGCCATACGGAAAATAGCGTTATGTTGGAGAAAATGTAAAAGCCAAAGTATCTACGTGGTCCAAAGCTTATCCGTATAGAGAGAGGATGGTTGTTATCTCCAGGACGCATCGAGCCGACAGTCAATATGTTGTTCCGAGAATGTTACTGCCACGAAGAAAATACTTGCCTCTGTTCACGAATGGAAAATGCAAAAGGTAAACGGAAAGCTGCAACGATCTCTTCTTCGGACTCAGTGATGATATCAAGGAAAAGTCCATTCGCATCAGATTGTTGACATTTTTCGCACTGTTAAGACACTTCGAAGTTGACGATTATCATCTTTATCACTTTCGTTACGTGTATTATTTACTGTGAAAAACACATAGCCAAGGTTGTCATTTGCAACCGTTTGAAAAGTTCAATACAAAAGTATTGAACCCGAGCCTTTGAGATTTTTTCATTCCGATATTGAAGTCTACGTAAGTTTAATCGATTTACGTATGAACACACAAAAAAACAAGACGACGTGATATCTCCTTACTAATCTTTGGTCAGTGAAAGATTGAAGAATGCAGCTGGTTCCTGGTATAGATGTATGGTCTACCGACCCACTTCCTTTTTGGCTTCTGGTTCTCGAAAGAGGGAAGCCAACAATTGTACCTTCACCAGAAAAACCACAGAAGAACGTTGACATTGGTATATATCGGCTACGACAAAAACCTCCGTGTCTTTCACTTCCAGTCAATTTCAGCTGCGTCTACCATGACCATTACCTGAAATGAGTCCAGAAAATTATGTATACCTACTACGTTAGTTCGAACAGAGCCTCGAGGCCGGGGAAGCCACCACTGGCGCGTAATAACACGTTCTCTTGTTCGACGAAGAGTAAAAGCGGAGAAACGGGTCAGGATGACATTCTAGGAAGGACAGGGAATGAGAGAAGAACAGCTAGTCCGTTTAAGAGGTCACATTACTTCCGGCCATAAATTTTGAGTACAATGCGTGATAACACCGAGAAATAAGCCAGTTTTTTATATATTAAGCCGTAAATCTATTGCTTTATGGAAAAGGTCCTCGAGACGAATTTACTGACGCAATCAGCGATGCATGAAAACAAAATTTTCCTGTTAGCGGCCCTTTAACGATTAAGTATTATAGTAATGTTCCATTCTGCAAAAAATTGAACAGGAAAAATTATATAGAATATTTTTGTTTTCTTTAGTTCTTCACATAGACAATTGTTGATTTCCCGGAATTTCTAATTATCATATGAATGAATTAAGAATATAAGATGCTAGAATCTGTTATCAGGTAGTCGAATCATGGTCAAACTTCAGCGGCAGAAACAGGAGGCATTCAACCCATCTTGAAGCATCTCAAGCGGATAATAATCGGGTGGAGTGCATGTGTTGACGTAGAGATCGCGAAGAAGAACCGCCAAGATCAGTTGAGCTTGAAGGGGCAGCGATTTGTTCTCTGCCTTATATATTTCAGAGACCAGTCAACCACAAGACGAACGCTCCGAGCGGAAAACAGGCTACCGTCTTTTTTCTTTCATTCCTTTTTACCTCTCGGAGGAATATGAAGAGCAGAAAGCAGAGAGCAAAAGCTAAAGCGGCCGCTAATATGCGTAAAATAAACCCACTACGACGGAGGTCGATTGTGTTCGATATTTTTTCAATATTACTCGTAAATAGATCGAATCTTAGAGATGGAAAAGTCTATGTATATATAAGACGTTCCCATGTCTTCATCATTACTTGAACAATAAAAGTCTTTCATGTGTACTGAAAAAAGTAAATGACCTAAAGTTGGCGGAGTTCGAAGCAAATTTGACAATACAACCTTCGGCTTTTGTTCTCTTAAGCGTAAAATCACGGTCTATATAATTATTTCCTCTTTTATCGAGGGAATATTCATTCTCCAAGCAGATAATATGCTGAAGGACTACGGTGAATTGAAGTCGCCTTGGTATATATTGAAAATCCATAAGTGTAACGTCCCATGAATAAACACCTCAAAAGTTTCGATCCTCACATACAGAGTGTTTACGACACAAAAAGACTATTGAATACTTCTGAGTCAGTGACCTGTCGAAGTGGATGTCACCTCGCAGGCTTTCCTTTTTGCTTTCGAAGATTCTCCTTTTACGGAAAGACCAAAGATGCGTCTAGAATTCCACAAAGATACGAGCAACAGCTCTCTCCCTTTCGCGCTTCTCTCCAAGACCAATATGACAAGAATCCTTTGACTTCTCCCTTAGGCGCATGAATCCCTTCGTATTTAAATTACATGCCTTTATACTGATATGGCAGTGGAACACCATCCTTGCTTTTATTTATTGAAAGTTTCCACCCCTTTAACTTTCATGTACATTCCAAAGCTTATAGTATGTACTTCATGCTCTTGATGAAAATCACTTAGTTCTTATAGAAATCGACTGCAAAACTCATATTATTTGATGTGTGCAATACTCGTAAACTTGTGATGAATATTTCATTATTTCTCTTATGTTCGTTCATTTTCAACAATTTTTAAAAACTTTCTTATCATTTAATCATCAGTAAAACACTATTCCAAGAAGGAATTAAGTTGACCAACTTGCTGAGATTATATTTCAATTATTGGATTATATGTATTACAATTATTCTCGTTTATGATGAACCCTCAGCACGTATTTTGTTTTTCCGCACGGGCATTATTAACGGAGTTTAGAATCTAAGAGATGTGCGAAATATCACGAAAGGAAATACGACGAACTTTGCTCTTGCAGTGGTAGGTCTTCATGTAAATATATATTGCACGTACGTGTTCATAATGAATTTACAAAATTTAACAGAATTCTCAGGAGTTTCTTACGTGCCAGCCGCTTAGGCGTTACCTGAGATGCAGACATCAGCAAGAATGGGTATCAGCGAAGCAAGCGCGAGAAACTTCAATCCATGAAGCCGTACATGAACCAACGATGAATCTTCCAAAAATCTGTTTGCTCGGTGGTTGCATAAATTAAAAAAGTTCATTTTGAAAAGGACTATCTGCTATCATTCGACGTAGTTGCATGATTATGATTTATGACATAAAGTTCATTCTCAATATTTTTTTACATTTGATTCAATTATGGTGATTCTGTAAGTAATGGTATACAAGATAATTGCAAATGTCACTGTCGAAGAAGTCTTATAAAAAAGCCTAAATATAAATATGCTTTGACGAGCTGGATAATATTGAAAGGAAGAAGAGTATTGCTTTTCCGATTCTCATTTCCCCTTAACCGTCGTCGAGGGGGAGATATCTCCTTTGGCGGATGAGCCGGAAATAGGCAATCGGCAGTAAGCGACTCTCGTAACGTTTTATAAAAGGCTTTTATAGGAAATGTTTGATGGTAGTTTGCGAAATTATTAGACAGACCGAGGAAAAACGTCGCGTTTAACGAAATGAAGTAGGTGCTGGTAAGAAGCCAATGTTATCGAGTTATTAAGAATTATAAAAAAATGTGACCAACGCAAAGTAGTTACGTAATAACGTTACAGCGATGGGAGTCCATCAACGTTGCTATACTACCAGCTCAGATCGTTACTTTTGCAACACATCGGATGACCGAACTCGCAAAATCGGTTCATGATCCGCGAAATTGTATGAAACCTACACTGGAAATGCCGGGGCGCCACAAGATTTTTATAATTCCATAACTCTCGGACGATTTAACGCTCCTATCATATTCTTCGCGTTAAAGTTTTCATCGATCATCGGTGCATGGCGACGAAAGAAAAGCACTTTGGTTAGCAACATATTGTATTACTTGTGAATGAATAATTCCAAAAATTAAACTTATTAACAAAATAAAGGTGAAACACAATTACTGTTGTCAAAGCAAGGATGACCTGATGGAAACAGTACGGACGAAATCTATTGTTTGCAATATGATTTCCAGCGCTGTAATTCATAATCAGTAATAACCTTGATATTTCATCAGTCATATTACTCTGCGAGCTGCACTCATTGACTTGTGGATACATATGTATACTGATGTGCCATCAGCCATTAGCTATTGTGATTAGAAACCTAATTATCACAACAAACTCCAAGTTTCATTCCATTCAAGAGCTGTTTCGAATAAATTACCAAGTCAGTGTAATGAACATCAGAGCAACTCCATAGTGTCGTATCGATCGACATTACATATAAACATATAAATTAAAAGTACTTATACACAAGCACGTTTGGTCAAGTGCATACACGTGATGCAATTGCAATACAATGGAACTATTCAAACCATGATGACAATTAACTCAAATTGAAGAGTTCTGAGAATTCGGTGCAAGCGTTTATTGATGCCAACTGATTTGAGTGCGTGACCTAAAATAGAATTACAAGATATTAACGTATAATTTCAAAAATGTCAATACATGGCGAAATTCAAGTTTTATCCTAATTAGCCTAATTAACTGTGATTGTTTTCTAACATAGATGGAAAGAATTTGATCATATATTCGCGTTGAATATTGGTACTTCGCAATATTGTCAACCATGATCGCCTATGACTTTCTCTATTTGATAACTTTCGAAACCGCAAACATGGAGACCATTGCCAAGTGCACAATGTAATCATCATCACCTTCGCCGTCTAGTCGCCGTGATTCTTTTACTTTCGAGATTTTTTTCTTAATACATACATAAAAATTCATCATGTTAAAGAAATGGAACGTTCATCATCGCTAATGGAATTATTCATACCAAGAATTCTTTGATACGGTGGAGATAAAGTTTGATAATGAAAAAAGAGAGGTGTGACGTAACGGATAACATTTCCAAATTATTTTCAACCCGCTCTATTGCATGCACACTGCGCGTCTCGGGCGAACGAAATGAATATTATAATAAGAAGCCGGCGGCACAGTAATGTAACGCCCCAGCTAACAATTGCGATCAAACGTGAGTTTCTAATTTACACGAAATGAGAGAGAAAGAGAGGAACGAACCGCGCAACGGGGGAGGCTGAAGAGACAAAGAGAAGAACACGAGAATGGTTCTCGAGTGTTTGCTTTCTGCACAGCCTTCGGCGGAGAACGCGGGTAGGTAGATTACGCAATTTGGAGCGTGTGGCACTAGGACGTTACGCTATATAGGAACACAAGGGGTGTCTCGGAAATTCAACGGTCCTTGAAGTTCCAGCAGATTCAAACTTTTTAATTAAAAAACTAATTTTCGAAAATAATAATTACAAAATACTACCGGAACGACGAAGAAAACAACATTTTTTCCCCTACGAGTCAATGTCGTGCCATTTGAAACCAATCTGTAAGTTTTGCTTTACTGATCAGTATGTAATGAAGAACTATTGAAATTTCAGGTTGTCAACTTGGAAGGTTTCCGCGCGGATCTGCCAAAATTAATGGGATTTTGAGATCTTGAAGAGTCTGGTGGACCACTCTGTATACACTTTTATAGGGTCGACGTACATAGCAGTCCGGAATAATGGTGCAGCTGTGTCGCACACATAGACTTTCGTCGAGGTCTCGTTGTGATTGAAGTTTCTCTGCGTATGCGTATTCAAATTCCAGCGGACACATCGAGCGTAGAGGAAATTGCCTGTACGGTATTTTCATCGCGAATGAGTAAATACCAGACGGTCTGACGTATTTTCAAGTTAAAATGTGTGCGTGAACGTCAACGTTTTAGGCCATTCGATTAGACGAACAAATCATCGGAAAGGGCGATTTAAAGACTCTGTTGAATGCGTTTAGGTACATATAAAAATAAGTATTTCTTTAAATGAAATTCGTCTAGGAAGTTTCCACATACCGTTGCGTGTGGTGGTGAAAAAGTTTTCGTCATATCGTGCGGCCTGCCCCTTTAAGCGGGACTCCATGTGAAAATATAAAACTCGTAAAATTAAAATTCGAAACGTGCTATTAAAAAATAAGAAAAGTTTTTCGCCTCTCGTCCTTTTTATAGGATTTTCACGATAAGTTTTCACTGTTACGAGCCATGATTTACTTCGATTGTCAACCCGAGAAAGAGGCAATAAAGCTGAACCGATCGTTCGCCATGTAAAAAGTCGTTTTTAATGTTATTCTTCATTTACAGGCTGTACATATGTATAACATCAATATTGAAAATGACATTGCAATTTTCATAAAATTTTATTCCCGCTTATTAATTCAGAGTTATTATTAAATATACTTGTAAAATGGAAATGTATACAGACGAAATGTAGAATATAATTATAAATCCAATTTCGACTGTTTCACAATGATAAGTAGATAGCGCGATAAAAGCGAACTTATTGATAAATTCAAGTGGTCATTACTCGAAATGGGGTCAGTCCTCTCTTATTAAGTGGTATATCGCTTATTAATAATGAAATTACAAGTATTGATATATTGACCGTTTCTCTCTCAAAAGTATAAATTTGGTATGTCATGAAATCTAATAATGGATGCACATGTAGACCTCTTCTACAGTAATACGGTTGCAAAATAATTCAAGATTTGCGTTGCGTGAATGTCGTATAATTAAATGTCGCATTAGTGCGAGCATTCTATGAATGGCAGCGCCGTGGTATTTTCGTATCACGAATATTCATCGCATCAATATGCAATTACGACAAATATCTACATATGTAACGAGACAAAATTAAATTTCATTCAAGATAAACGATACAGATATTTTCTCGTGCATAATTTTTTCGATATAGTTTTTCCGATGCATTGAATAAAATTTCACTGTGGAAAGAATAAATTCGTGTCGTGAAAATATATTTATTGAATGCATTGCAAAGAAAATGTGAAAGAAAATGAGCAATCAAATAATATTAATTTTCGATAAATCACTCCAGCTTGGAAAATATTTTTTTAATATTGATAATGACGCTGTGAAAAGCAGAAAAAATTTAGTCGCCAGTCTGCCGCGCGGAAACTTAGCGTAGAGAGTTTTCACCGAATGCCATGAGAAAAAAAAATGAATGAAAGAGAAGAAAAAACACGACAACTTCCACTTGACCCAGTTTCTCGAGGATGTTCATCGTTAAGAAGTTAGTGTTTTTAAAAAGGGAGTCTTGGCAAGATCGTAACATACACAATTTAGCGCTTCTTCTCAAACCCAACCTCGTGAACATTTTTCATGCTCCATTTTTAAACATCAGCTTTTCATTTTTTTCCTCCTCCCTGCTTTCCAAGGAAACTTAAATTTGCATTATCTTCACGTTCTCTTAACATCGGTCTCAAAGCTTTTAATTGACCAAGTTGAACTATCGGGGCAAAAATTTACGTGACCGGCCTTGCATATACGTGCGGAATTCCACGTGAGTCCGAACGGCTGGCATGTTTCGACCCCAATTCTCTGATGCGCCTCGTAAATCAATGCAGCGTGCGTTTTGCCAAGATTTTTCTAGTAAAATGCACGAGCTTGAAGCAACTGCGGCATCAACGAGCGAAAAGAACTAGATTGTACCTTCTGTTGATATAGACACGGGGGCCTCCATTTTTTTTAACGTCTCTATTTTTCTAGCGGAAATTCTAGAGCAAAGAGTATGGAAAATTGCAAAATTTCGCAGCCACTTTGATCATTTAATCTTTTTCAGACCTGAAGCGAAAATATGCTCGTTCACGGTTTCGTAATTCTTAAAGTATACGTGAATGTCTGAAGTGACGACGGGAAAATAAAGTGGGGAAAAAAAAACCGAAGAGCCTCAAAAGCTGTAACATTTTTACTGGTTAATTTTTTGAGTGGTCTTTCATGCAGACACCAATTTCGAAACGTCTGTGATACATTCCGTGCATCATAGTGCTGCCTATAAAAAAATCTCTTCTCGATAGCCCGAAAAGGTATATTTTTTATTAACCGTTTGATCCACGAAGCGCTTGAGAATCAAGTCGGCGCGCTGTTTCAAGCATCATCCGCGTTATAATTTATCTACTTAGCTTTCTTGCTTTTTCTTCATTCTGGTCATTCGAATGAAATTAATTACGTCCCCACACTCGTATTAGTCAGCTGGTTGCAGTTTTCCCCGGTTTACGAATTGGAAGGAAGATTCAAGTAGGTCAATAAAAAAACTCGGTTAAGAGCCAGTCAACAGAAAAAATCAGAGCGAGCGATGTCGCTGTTTTATACAGACGTTCCAGAATAAAGCGATACATATATTGCTCGGCTTTTTGATAATTCAAAGGTTAAAAATGTTGCCGGAGATTCAACTGTTTTATTTCTCCGCGTCTGTAAAATCTAAACTTGTCTTCGTGGACAGTAATGAAACATCGCAGCCATTTGTTCTTTTTTTCATTGCCGTCCCGATTGGCGGATGTGTAATTAATTTGATGGAATTCGAGAAAGAAGTAAGAAAAAGGTCAAAATAACGAGTATAGAACCCAAACGAAAAATGCACTGACCAAGAGAATCCCGACGTTTATTTTCCTGAGAAATGTGCAGAAGAATGTTTGATGTTGAATCTTTACGTTCTTTCGAGAAATACGAAGATCCTTGAACAGGCTTCAATGAAATCAACGCAGGATATCCTCTCCTTTTTCGAGCTGCAAGAGTATTACGATTCTCAAGCGTGTACTCTATGGACCGAACGATGCCGGGAAAATCTTGAGCTTGAGCTTTGCTTGACCTCATTCGTTTTCTAGAAACGAGAGACGGACGGGAGTGGAAGTACCGAGGCGGAGGAGAAGAAGAAAATAAGTTGAAGAAGGCAACGTAGGAAAGGAAATAAAACAAGAAAGAAACGTAGGAACGACACCGAAAGATAGTGAAGATGTTTTTCGAGAAACGGTATAAGAGATGGGCATAAAAACTCTTGTGGTACACTCTTACATACAAGCGAGACTCGTTTTCTCGGTGGTCCCTTGTTAGTGTCGAACTGTCTCGTGGTATTAAGTCGTCTTTCTACAGGTAGACGGACCGCTCGCCCTAGGTCCCTCTCTTCGCATTCTCTTTTTCCAATCCCACACCGCGTGTCCCAACGTTTCGACTTCTTCGAGCTTCTCGATCTTTCCTATTTACTTTTCATGCCCGCACTGTATCATACTGTTCTAAGTTCCCGCGGCGAGTCTCGTCCTCTTATCAGCCTTATCTCTTTTTCATTATGTCAAAACGGGTAGCTTCGGTTAACAAGTAGCTCGCTGCACGAGCCCGGGAGTAAATGGAAAATTTCTTCCATCAACTTTTACATCATTCTTACCGTTATTATTATTGCGGTAATTTCCTTCTCGAGATAATACGAAAGTCGAGATAAATTGTATTATTTTTGTCTCCCGTGGAAAAATTGATAAGTTTGACGGCAAAAGATGAAGACGCTGATTATTCTATATTCAATACTAAATTTACTTTACCAAAGATGAAATCAAAACAATAACTTTTTATCTTTTATCGGAAATGAGAGCTAGAAATGAATTCTTCAAAAAATATGTTTGGAGTGAAATCCCTGCGTACGCATCGAAGAAATAAAATGTCACGGAATACGGAAAGGTTGTAGTGCCCGCTAAACGTTAATTTTCATCAGAGTACATGTGCACACAATATTCTGAACTATACACACGAACTTTTCCTCCCCAAAAACTATACACTCAAAGTGCAACGCGCTAATACATGAAATTAACATTAATATTTTGCTTCCTGCTGGTAACCATGACGTCACCTAAGTAAATTTCGATTGGAAAAAAACGCAATGTGTGGCAAAAGTGAAAATTGAATTATCGAGGTGCATTAAAATAATGGTCGACGCCCCATGGAAGAGCGTTTCGTCTCTGATAGAGCGTCATATAGCGACTTGTCCGTATATACATTAAGCATCGGTGCGTTATATTTACGTATATTAGGTCTTTTTACCCTTCTTCCTGCTTCGTGTCCGTAGAGGGAGGATCAGAGCGAGCTCGCATCAGCAATCGTATTTTAGGGCGCTAGCAGCATTTGCACGAGAGCATGCCGCTCGTCTCTCACGCATGGATCGCTGAAGAGAAGAGCACAAAGAGAGAACGGTAGAGAGAAAACGCCGGGATATCAGAGAGAACTGTCGGGTATGTTTTTTACCCTCTCTCTCCCTCTTTCTCTCCCTCTCTCTCGCTCTATGGCATCGCTCGATGCGGTGGCATGCTTATTTTCGTTTTACATATAAACGTATGCATATGAAAACAGAAATTTATGAATATTAGTATGAGCCTCAGAACCCCGAACATTTTCGCTATCACTTGCCGTATACATAAAACAAAAATGAATACGCGCTCCTATCGCGAAATTTTGGACACGGAAAAAGCTGCAGATGCGAGTCAATCGATGTGTATAATCAGAGGATAAATAATGCATACATTAAATCGCCGAATTTTGAAACGATGCTATATGTTGTTTTCCGGTGCAATACGAGAAAATTCAATCGGTCCAGATAATGACGATGGAAGTACACAATGCACTTTTACTCTGTACTCTTCCGCAAAATTATACATAAAATATATATACATATGCATCAGTATGCATGTAATTTTGTCAGTTAATGTCTTGTAAACTGTAAACTGGGAAAACTGCGTTACGTCGAAATGAATAATAAAGAAAATAAAATAATTTAATAAAACAAGGAACGGGGTTTGCAATTTTTGGGAATTGCCCTATTCCGCGGGTTGTGACACTCTCTCTGAGAATTCGTTTTCGTTGCTTTCAGTAAAGTTCAAGCTGAATTTTCGCCCCAAGCGCCCGAATAATATATCCTTACTCGTATATGTTCGTAAATCGCAATTTAATTTTGTTCTATCTGCATTTCTATAAAAAAGATAATATGTCAAAACTGTTAAAATGAGAACGGTGTAATTGAAAAACGAGAAGTAATGAGAAAATGTTTTTTCTTTATCCACGGCCGAAAGTACGTACTTGGTGCTTCGATCGCGAGGCCCAAAGTCTAACATTTATGCTTCGGTAGGGGTGCGCATGCGCCCTGT
>JAPYYX010001016.1:32821-46906 GCA_030522605.1 Cremastinae sp. B BG-2022a | reverse complement strand
TTTTTTCAGATTTTTTTCTTTTTGAATATGTAAGATATAAGCTGCAGGATGAAAAAGACGTGGTGCCAGCAAAATTCATATGATCCGCGCAGGGTTAAAGATGTACTGGACATAATTCGAAACGGTGGCAAAAATATGAAAATTTGACCAGTCACTGATAATAGAATTCTAATACTTCTGTGCAAATTTCAATAAAAAATTTTAATAACCGAGTTTAAACAATTTTCTCTAAAATTTTTCTTTTTTAATCGTTTAAATGATAAATAATATGAAAATCGTTAATAAAACGTTAGCAAACTATTGGGTATCATTATAAATAACGTAATTCAAAATTTCAACTTTCTAACAAAAAGACCAAAGACTAAATTTTAACAATTCATTACGAAAAAGTCACTTTTGTCATGGGTTGTATCTCTAGTTCATCACTCAAGGTACAATTTATGAATGTAATTATCTTTGAAAAAATTAATTTCATTACATAACACAATTTATTCCTATTCATCATTAATTAACTAATCAATTCTCGTCAACTAACTTGCACATTTAAATTACAAAAAAATTATAATATCAATTAGAATTTCTTAATTACAACGAAAGTGTTACTTTTCGCCAATTCCACGTCACCGAGATATGAATCACTGATTTTTGTTTCAGGCTCCGTGCGTACTCCGGTGCAGAAAAAAAAGCTCCTCGTTAAGTTGCCCTCGCCCTTGTGCACGTTTTTAAATTGATCACGGATGACTGCCAGAATGGGAAGCGGGGAAAGGAGGAAGATGGAGGAACGGAGTTACGACGACGACGACGACGACCCACGTCTATCGTTCCTGTCGCCCCTCCGACAGTCAATAGCCAAGCAGAGGCCAGGCGAACGCTTGAACAGGCGTAAATGTATAAAGAGAGGAAGAGCGAGAGAGAAGATAAATAGAGACAGAACGAGAGAGAGAGACGAACAGTAATGGCACGTTGCGCCGCCGCCCCGGTCCATCGCTCGGTCCGTTCGTGCTGTGCAAGCGATAAGGACCTCGTCGCCGGAGAGGCACCGTATTATACACACAGGCTATATTCTCTGTAGCAGGAACGGGGTGGCAACGTTGCCAGAGCCAAATATACGTATACAAATCGCCCATATGTCGAGACCGAGCGAATTTCGGAACCTCGTGTGCATCCGCGATGATCGGCACCAACGTAGCCCGGCTGTGGCCGCAGTTGACCCAAACGATCCACACCTCCGCCTGCTCGGATATCTGTACAGGTACTCTCAAAAGGAGACGTCACCATTGAGAGATGCAAATTCGAGCTCTTTCAGTAGTTTGAGATTTATTACTCTACTGAGAAAATTCTCTTTGGAAGGGTTTCGTTCGAAATCTTCATTAGCAGTGAATAATACATGAGTAATAGTATAATATATAATAAGAATCATATTATATTAAATAATAATATAATATAGGGTAGAGGGAGGCAAAATGGGGAACCCCAAAAATTTGGTGAAATTTTTTAATATTTCAAAATTTGATAAAATTTTATCAAATAGCGTTTTCTTTGCCAAGAACATTATATTTGGTGCTTTCGTAACACATTCAATGAGACACATTTAATCGACGATCAAAATAAATCATCAATTAGATACTCAAAACAAAACGTCATAGCTAATAATAAATTAACAAATTATAAAAAAGAAAAATTTTTCTTACTTTTTGGAGGGTTACCGAGTTAGATTGTAATTATTTTTTAATTAAAAGTCGAAAAGTTGGTCCGCACGGGTGGTCTTGACACGCATTGTCAGTGTCCTTCGAGTGCTAATTGATTTTCGATTAATTACTTATTTCTAGAGGTACATTAAGTAAATCCTTGAACATTGTTAATGTCGTGATATCAATTTGTCAAGTTTTACATCCAATTTGAATACAGCATTGTATAGAGGTAGTTGATATAAATTTATTGTTTTTACGGTTGAAATTCTGATGAGTTTTCATGCTCGAGCATCGCAGAATTATTCGTACGAGTTAGAGTGCAATGAGCACAGAATTCGTGAGTAGAGACACACGTGTATTTTGCAGTTGGGATATCGGTGAGAGTGGACGAAGGGATCGAGAAAGACTCATAGACACGCCTCGAGATTTCCCATGTGACCGTAGCGAGTTCGTCACACACGAATCGTTTTCGTTTCCCCTGGATGCCTCTCTCTTGCTCTCTCTCTCTCTTTCTATTTCTCTCGTTTCCGAGCCAACCAACGACGAAACACACTTGACTCGAACGAATTATTTCTGGATCCATATTTAGCGCGTAGCCGATCAATGTCCTCCGACCATTTAGCCTTCAACTACACATTAAATACGAAATAGAGACATCAAACAAAAAAAATGATTACAAATGTTAAATTTATCTCTTTACGTCATTCTGACTCTTCGATAAGCTTCACATTTTGTCAAAACTTTTCTCAACATTTCGCTCCTTTTCTTTCATTTTATTTTATGAATTTTCTTATCACGATACGAAGTAAAATTTTTTTCTCTTTTTTAGAAAACGTATCTCCAGTTTAAATTCTCTCCAGATAAAATTTTTCGACTGTTCTTATCATGGGAACCCTCTCTTTATTTTTTTAAGACCCCGAGTGGGCGAGCATTTTTCGGTGTATCGCGTTTGTTACACGTGACGATGCGATGACGAGCGACGACGATCGTAATCAGTACATACGTTTTCCCTCGGTTTTTGTTTTATTTGAGTTATTTTCGTTTTATTTCCATACAGTAGGAGAAACAAGCTCGCGGATAAGGAGTAAAAATATAGCGTAGGCTTTTCAACGTTTATTGAACATATTTTTTTTATTTTCGCTCTTTCTTCGCTCCGCAGACTGAAGAAACATTGAGGCTCGTAGAGAATGAAGAGAAAAAAGGATGAAAAAGGCTTTGACCTCACGAGCGAGCTGACGGATCTCGGCTAAATTTTTTTCTG
Organism: Cremastinae sp. B BG-2022a; assembly: GCA_030522605.1. NCBI lineage: Eukaryota > Metazoa > Arthropoda > Insecta > Hymenoptera > Ichneumonidae > Cremastinae sp. B BG-2022a. The sequence continues at coordinate 43,954 of JAPYYX010001016.1, read as the reverse complement.
CTGCGTTTGAAATGGGAATTGAATGCTCGGGGCCTCAGATAGAGAACAACCGCAATAGCCATGATCTCGTCTTCCTTAAACGTTCTCTGGTTCGCTCTCTGTCATCGGAGACGACGATTGCCAGACGAGAACGGAAAAGGAATGCCAGCTTGGAAATATTCAGGGGCACAAATTGTTTTGTTTTTAAAAAAATGCCGGAATGGTACCGCAAATACAAATTAAGATTTTACAGTGTACAAAAGACGTTGTTGCCACTGACAAACTAACGGATGCAATCTCATTTTTTTTTAATTCTCATTTTGATTTAATATTTTATCTCAAAATTATTTATGTAAATTCAAATTTTATGATTCTTCAATTCAATTTAAAATTTAAAATACTTGCTATTTAATGAATTAATATAAATAAATAAATAACAAATAGAAAATTTAAAAAAAAAATTTCTATTTTTTTAGATTAATTTTTTTTTGGTTTGCCAATGAGCGTGACGCAAGTCAATTTTAAAATGAGTAATACATGTGAGTATTACCTAAAATGAGAAAAACAGTTTTAATTGCATGAATAATAAAAATTGTGTTAATAAGAAAAATGATGTAAATATTTAATTTAAAAAAAATATTAACTGAGAGTTCTCGATGATGATTTCAGTGAATAAAATAAACGTCGATATTTGGAGGAGCGTGAGAGGTGAGGCCGATTGAGCGACGGAAGAAAAGTGTACCGTGGAACGAGCAACGAGGACAAGGCGAGCAACGGCGTAGCCATGTGCACCGCTATTTCTATGTTCGCGCATTAGGCAGCGTGCGCTTCTGCAGGACGGGCGTTGTTACAATCGACCACGAGCGCACGCATACACGTGCCTCGATCTGGTGAAACGGTAGATATAAAACGTTAAAAACTCTCCGGGATAGCGATACTCTGACCGAGAAACCGAATGACCCGATCAAACGTTCATTTTACATTATTCAAAATTTTTTTAACGAATTTGACAAGAGAGAAAATAATTTAATTTTAAAAAATGAAATTCAAAGAAAGTTAATTAACGTTCAGTTTTAAAAAACAATTTAAATTGGAATAAAATTTTTAATTAACGAAAAAAAATGATATGTGAACAGATGTTCAGAATTTAAATTGTCTGACTGTACAGTCAAAAATTATATTTTTCCTGTTTTGGCGTCAAAAATTATATTTTTTGACAGTACAAAAAATAACTTCAATTTTGGTTCGAATTTTAGGGAGAAGAAAATAGGGGCGAGTGGACTCCCCTTTTTTGAGGTCCTCGACGAATCGAGGAGACGTAACTGGAGTTCATTTGAACTCTTTTCTTGCATCCGATTAACGAGACTCACCATGAGGCCGGTTTCCACGCTGGGTAATAGAGTGAGCCTGCTACCATCTTGAAGACGATTTTCCCTGAGTGTGCCCTCGCGCAGCTGCCTAGAACAAAAAGCAACATCGAACAATGAGCCTCGCTACATCGATTCCGGGTCACACGAATTTTCAAGCACTCCTTTCAACACCAGGCTCGTGTGAATTTTTTGGAACTGGTCCATCGACGAAATCTACGATCAAAGTATGATCAAAAGATTTTCGAATAAATTTGCCACTTATTTGCGAACATAAAAGAATTATTATGATTTTATTATAATGTTATATTTATTATAATTTTCTAAAGAATTTTATGATTATGATTTAGAATGGGAAGTGCAAATTTAAGTCAACATTTAAATTCACCATTATTTCAATATAATTTCTGTGATTTTTTTATGAAGTTTATTTTGACAATGGGTGGAAAATGTAAATGTTAAATTTAAAAAATTTTATCAATTACTTTTGAAAGATGATGCAACGATATTGATAATTGTATTTTTTTTAAATGAAAAAGGATATCCGGCATAGTTAGCATTTTGAAAAAAAAATGAGCGTCAAGTCTCGCAATTAACTCAAATTGTAAAAACGTTTTGTTATGTTATTTATAGCGGAGAACAATTGGGAGGAGGAGGAGTGAGTGAGTTATCGACATTTCTATCGCGAAAAAGCGACGCGTGCATATCGACGCTTTATCGTTCACACGCCGTTTTGTCACGGTCAGAGGCTGATAAATGCACGCAAGAACGGTTTCCCTTATCTTTTCCTCTTCATTCTTTGGGTATCGCATTGATAAACATTACGAAGCAATTAAAAAGAGAGAAACAGAGGGAACAACAAGTAAAAAAGGTCAGTCTCGTCTTGATATTGTGAAAACTTTGAAATTCTTTTTCCATTCTTTTTTTTTCTTCGCATCTCCATGTGCACGATACGTAAACAGATTATTATCGTCGAAGTTCCAATCGAGAGTATACTTTTGGCGATTCACTGACTCGGCTGCAATGTTCTCAACAACTTCGAGTTTATTCGCTTCCGTTTGTCACTTTTTTTTTCTTCTTGCAAAAAAAAACTGTCTTCAACATTTTTATAAAATCTTTATTTCTTATTTATCTCTTCGCTTCACGTCACTCAATATCAAATGAATCGTTTAATAAAAATTTGCACAACATGTGTACGACTCCGATCAAAATCGTTCACTCGAGAAATCTGGCAGCAATTTAGATTAAGAAAAAAACATTAAATAAACATAAGAATTTAAATTCACAATTGCAGGTAACTTTCCTCGTTTTCATTTTTTTGTGTTTTCGAAAGTGTGTGCGGGCTCGGAGCGACACGCATCGTTATCGATTATTTCGAAAATCTACAAAATGGCGTAACGCCTGGGATTCCAAGATGCCAAAGGGAGTCTTGAGGCCTTTCTCCTCGCGAAAATCAATGTTACGTTTTACGTTTTATTAAACGCGCAATGTGCTGCGTATACCACGAGGGATTTTACATTCTCCTTGACGTGGCGATTCAATCGTCTGTGAGGAAAGGAAATTCGATACTGGTCCCTTATTCTCGATATCTCGTCCCTTATTATGAAGGAGAAGAAAAAAATTCTATTCTCGTGCCACTGTTTTTATCCTCACGGACATTAAAAGGGCGTGAAACGCGGATGGATCTCGAGAACAATTATTCTTTCACTTTTTACCTCCCAAGGTGAAACTTGAAAATTAATTATATTTTCATCTTTTCTTTGTTACTCTCGGTACGATTTTATTCAGACCAGGATAGATAGATAGAAAATTTACACAGTCTCGAACTTTGTAACGTGTAAATTTTTTAAAGCGAACTCACGATTTCTCGAGATTTCATTCCACTGTCGGATTTCTTAACGATATTTTAAACCGTAAAATTTTCTTACTGTTTCTAATCTCAATTTTCACATGAATATTTAAAGACTTTTTGAAAGTTTTTTTTTGGGTCTGAATTATTCGCATTATAAGTTTTTTCCGTATTTAAAATTTTTGGTAGATAATTATTATAATTATATTCTTGGCAGTGTATGAACGGATCATTTAATGCGATATTTTACGTCGTTGGATCGGTAAAAATCTCGCTGCACGCTTTTTTATGTGAAAATAGAATTTTCGAAGAAAAAAAAGTTTTAACAGAGAATAACGTAAAAGTTCTGTTTCTTGTTTAAAAATCACCTCAACTTGATTTCTCGATAATTTTTGAGGTGATGTTTATAAGGGTCCTATATCGTGCGTAATCGAATTTTTTTTTTTTCTGAAAATAGACAATTTTCAAAGAAAAAAAGTAACCGCGTTGTTCTCTTTCCATCAAATAATGTGATTTTCTTCTTTTTTCCAAAATATCAAAAATCTTTGAGATAATAGCAAATCCGTTTTGCCAAGGTGATATTTAAGTCCTATAAGAGACAAATGTAAAATGGATCTACTTTTTTCTTAAAAAATCTGAATATTTTGGATAAAATAAAAGTTACACGTTATTCTCGGTTGGAAAGAGAGTTACGCGTAACTCTCTTTCGCCAAAATTTCTTTTTTAACAGAGAAAAACGTACAACAGAATTTTTACCGATCGAATCACTCATACACCACGTTAAATCCAAAAAATATTAAATTTATAAAAATTTATGCATTTTAAAAGAAAAAACAGGCAAATTCAGAAATTGATTCACGTTTTTGAATATTTTTGAATATTACCAAAATCTGAATATTTTGGAAAAAATAAAAGTTACACATTATTGGAATCAGAGCAACGTCAAACTCTCTTTTTCGTCAAAATTTCTTTCTTAACAGAGAAAATATCACGTTAAATCCAAAGAATAATAAATTTCCAAATATTTACTCGTTTTAAACAAAAAAAATGTGGGCATTCCCGATTGGAATTTACACGTATCGGGATGCGAAGGAAAACGAGGCTGCTCCTTTTTAAAGTGAGAAATCGAAAGGGGTAGAGAATGATGAGGTAGGGGAGAGATCCTGGCTCGGGAAGCGGCGAGAGAGCGTTCACTCGATCGACCGCGAAGAGAGCGCTCGATGCCCGGAGGCATTTACGGGCGTAGAGACCTTTTCTCAGGGGCCGAGGCTCTCCCGAATCGATCTTCCAGTTAAAAAAGGAGGAGAGCAGAGGAAAAAAAAAACATGTCGGAGAGACACGAACACACGCAGGTTTTTACGTGAAAGGACGAAGGGAGCGGAGAACGAGACAGATATTGTCGAAACTACTCCCGACTTTCGCCTCGTTTCCCCTTCAATCTCCTCACCCTTCCGGCCGCCCCCTCTCCATTTGGTACACTCGCTCTTTTTCCTATACACCGAGACCCCAGGCTAATCAGTCACGGTTTTCCAAATCTCTACTTCCCTCGCAGCCACGCTCGGTGCTCCTTTCTCTCTCGATCAAGGCTTCCGAATAATGTAACGATTGCTCTTTCCCTAAATCACTTTTTTATTTTCTGATATTTATATTTTTATTTTCTTCTTAAATTGGATCTTTATTTTTTATATCTTTTTATATGGATCAAGGATACGATAGCTCAGAAATGTAGGAGGAATTTTTTGGTTTAGTTGCTGAAATATTTATCATTGAAGTTGAAGAATTTAGAATTCGTTGGAATTGATAAGAAAGTGCCGAGACTTTTTTTTTATCGTGTCACGTCGATTCTTGCTAAAATGGATTTTATTAAAATATACTTTGGACGTGGGCAAAAAAAGTTGAAAATTCAATCGTTCATTCTGAGAGTTATGACGGTGATTGATTGACGATATTGATTTTTAACATCAATAGCTCGACTTCTGGATATTAAAGATTCTTGAAATTCTGCACTTATTATCGGATCATGTTGAAGTTTCAATTAAATAACACAAAAATAACAAGAATTGCATGTAATTTAGTGAAAAATGTTTTTTTAATGTGAAACAAGTTTTTTTTAAATTTTTCTTTTATCACAACTGAGTGATGCATATTAATTTCCTATACGAGTATAACAAATGACTATAAACATGAATATGTAGGTTTGTTGTTCAATTACTCGAAAATGATAATCGACAATTCTTGTTTCATGGTCGGCGCGTGGTTTTGATGGTCACCCAAGTTAAGCACTATTGGGCGCCCCTACAATAATAAAATAATGACTGAACGCTTATTAGCATCGTATTGACAAGACATCAATTTGTACAGCGAGGCAATTTTTTTTGGCGATTTTCAAAATGGAAGAATACGCAAAATATTCATCAAGAAAAAAAAATTCAATACTTCTGTTTTGTGTGTGGATGTTGTTGCGGACTTTTTTGTTTGGTTGTAAATCCCACCTTGTCTTTGTTAATGCAACAATACCTCGCACGAGCTCCTACAGGGCAACGGGACGCAAGAGGAGGATATTGAGATTTATAGAAAATTTTATTATAATCAAAGTGATGTCTTTATTCGAAATATTACTAAAAATAAACTTAATATGAAAATAATCCCTTATTACTTTATAGCTTGCACCCTTCCCTTTTTTTAATCTCGGAATAATTTCTGTAAATTTTTCTGTTTACAATGTTTTTGAATTTCTTAAATATATTTAATAGACGTACACAGAAGAACTTCGATACATTGCTTTAAAAAGTGAATCATCTATAGAATTACCAAAAATATAAATAAAAACAAGGATACAAAATAAAATTTCAAATCCAAAAAAACGTGAAAATGGGATACTGCACGTTCCTGTCTTGAGCCAAGCAAACATCGCTCCCGTCACGTTCTTATTTTTGTTCATAACTCATTTTTGCTTGCAACGCTTCAATTTCATTCTCCGTCTCGAAAATCGTGTCGATAACGAGACAAGAGAAAAATTTTAGCTACCATCAACGTTAGTGCTGCTTGACGGGGCGCTTTTATCTCCAATAACAGAGTAAGAGAAAAAAAAACAGTGACGCGTCGTTACTCTCGAACGGATTAGTCATCCTCATCGACGACAAACTGACTTTGTTCCAAAACAAGAAGTCAAACGATCGAAAAATCTTAAATTGATGAGCCCATTGTGAGCGTAGAAAACAATTGTATTAAAAACATCAAAATTACATAAAAAATATTTTTAAGGTAGAAACTAAATATTGATAACGAAGATAATTGATTACATATCAAAAGAATAACTTGACAAATTGTCATTTGTCTGGTATCGTGTATGTTTTTAATTTTAAAATCACGTTTTTCTGATAGCGTATCTTAAATGAAAATGAAAACGTTATTTTTTCTTACACTTGTCGTCACGTACGATAAACATAGCTTAAAAGATGAAAATATAAATAACATGTGTAACAATACAGGTTGAAATAAACCTAAGCGGACAAAGTGAACGAAAACGAACGCGAGCCCGGACCACGTGACTCGATTCATTTTCCCTTCCCATCTCGTTCTGCTCACGTTGTTGCGCCAGTTTTCATCGCGGAACTACGAGTCAGCCATTGTGGCATGCATCGCGATAATAACCGCAGAAAAAACAACGATACAGACAATAAAAAACGTGCAAGAGAGCAATTAGCCTTTTTTTCACTTATCGAGATTAAACCGTAGATGCAAACCCCGATAGAAGTGATTTTTAATGATAATGAAGTGAAATGTATACAAACTTTGGATTTTTGCCATAATCTTTTACAATTTTTTGCATTCAGACGAAATTTTTTGATAGATTAAAAGTTTTTAGCATGCTTTTTACTTTAGTTTGCTCGCTAGCCGCGTAGCGGCGCCAAACCATGAGTGCTACTGCCTTAACGCGTCATCATCGACATTCTTAACCGCGAGCTCTATTTTCAGGGTTTCGATTGATTCCTTTCAATTAAAAATGTTCTACAATTTATACACTCTCTTTATATTATATCATATTACACATTTATCTTGTTATAAAACTAAGAAGCGAGAGAAAAAGGTTTTTCATCGCGTAAGAAGTTCCATTTCAAAAAAAATACAAGCCTACATCTCTGTAAACATTTTTTTACTGTACGGTGTACAAACAAATGGAGTGTGCTATCCATGCATCGTTTCGCTTTATAGCGAGCTAGCGGACAATATACCTGCGAATGTACTATCGTTTTCCTTAGCAACGCCTCCACCTTGTGTCCCTGCTGGCATACGGATTACTCTTCCACGCACACGGGCACCCAACTGACGTTTCTATGCCCCCGTACACACGTTAACGCAATCTTATAACTTTACGTGTTTGTAAGTCGCTCTTGTCGACATCCCACGAGAGACGAATTCGCTTGCACGTCTTGTACGTGGCTAGGAAATTCGTGCACATAGCAATAAACCCTGTTTTCGATTCTATTTTTAAACACTTATTGCTTATTAATACTTTCATTCTTATCTTGCAACGTATAGTTGCAAACGTTTCTAACCTAAAAAATCTATTAATTGTGTTCAGTTGTAAAAGACATAACATCATTTTGGTATGTTTTTAGGTACGTATGGTATTGATTGGTAACGTATGTGGCTAATTGTACTAATTCATGATTTGTTGGTGTCCTTATTCATCTTCTGTTTTTAGGATTGTAACCGCAGACTATTCGCAACGTCACTGATTACGTTGATGTCTATCGATGTTATTGCGTAGGTACTAATTTAAAATGTTAGCATCATCATCTTGGCCAAATAAATACAAATCATGGCAAGTGAATTGCAGAAATCCAAGATGTTTTCAAAATCTTAGAACGATATGGGAATTTTAAGCAGTTGCAAAGACAGCTGATGAAAACTAGGATTTTCTTGAATGTTGTTGCGTAAAGGTTACAAAAATGGGTTGATGTATCTGGAATCACACGCTTCAAATGTTTCATAAGCTTGAATCTTGAGGTTCACTATAACCCGATGAATAACAACTTCAAAATTTCAGCTTCATCAATTTTTTTTATTAAAAATCCACTTTTAGCTTGGATTGTACCTCGAGAACATCCTCAAGCACGAATGATCGTGTTTGAGTGTGCGCTCCCGAGCCTCTATGTAGAACGTTGTGCCCGTGGAAATGAAGTTTTGAAAAAACTTGCAGGTGTTCTAAGAAAAGATTTTTTGTATTTGTTACGGCATGCCGAGCGTCTCGGGGCTAACCTCCCGTGTGAAAGAAATAGGAATAGTAAAACTCGCTATAATAATAACAATGACAATGATGGAAAAGAAAAACCTCGAGGTGTACATTCTTCATACAGCAGTCGTAAAAGTAGGCCCTGAATTTGATAAGCTCACTGTGCGGGTTCCCTTTTAACGCTCATGCATGCGTGTGTAAATTTTACACTGAAAAATGCACACGAAAGAATTTTTTCCAAGTTTTACGACGTTTTTAAGCAATTGTAATGAACGAGAAGGAAATGACAAAGTGGAGGATTAATGTTGCTGACGTAAGAAATAAAAACAAGTGAAAACATCAAGAAGGGAGTGGAATGAAATTGAAATTAACATGAAATTATAACTTTAGTATGTTAAAAGTAAATTTTAGCGCTCTTTTGTTTACTAAAACATTATTGTAGCAATGATGAATATACTTCATTTATAATATAAAAAAAGTTGAGGATGCGTTTGAATAATACACTTGAGACGGAAATACTTATGGACGTGTCGGATTAACGTTAGACATATTCAACACACGTTCGAACGTCGAACGGAGGCTGGAAAACGAAAGAGGAAGCGTCGAGGGTTCGTCTCGAAACCTGTGTGCACTCTTGGCATTTTTTTTATTCTTTTCACGGAAGGTGTTTAACCGTCGTTCGTTCTCTTCCACGTCGAGGGGTCAGAGTCGCGTTCACCGTCCCCGATTGACACAAGAGCGTTCGAACAATTTTCAAAAAATCAAGATGAGAAGGGACATTTTTCAAAAATCCGAAAGATCTCTTTATTCACTCCCTTACCTATACCGGTATTACATTGCTAACATCAAGAACGAACTCGGAAAAAAGTCACGTGCGGTCGAATCCCACGATGAAACTTATTTTTCCCTACCAACTTTTTCCCCCGGATCCACCTACGTTTATATCAACTTGGGGATAGACGGAACACTACAATTTCGTATTCTAAGGGAGCTTTCCAACAACGGGACAATTACGACACTATAGTTAGTTCAGCCGATAACTATAATTATGCAAAGCATTGAAATTATACGTATAATTATCGATAAAATGATTTTGTCGTTATTGGAGAGATCCCTAAGTGTCACATGGTCACTGATGAATACTGTTACATATATTTTTACAAGTAGTTGTGATCACTTCAGTTAAATATTCATATGTACTAGGAAAAAGTACAACACGCTACTTTGATCCAATTTGTAAAAATTACGAAACTCGAATCTTATCAACTTTTTGTTATCTTTAACCTGTTGAAACGTTGCATATAGATTTTCATTAGCTTGAAGGTGTTTCGGACCAGAAGTGACGATTGGGATTTCTTGAAGGTTTTTGAAATGTCTGAATATCATGTTTTTTACTTATCTAGGTAGACTGCGATTTCAGTGATAAATCGGACTGTTCATTAATTGAATTGAAGACCTGCATTGAATTTCTTGAAGGTTTTTGAAAATGAAATGTCTGAATTTCTTTAACTTATCTAGGTAGACTGCGATTTCAGTGATAAATCGGACTGTTCATTAATTGAAATCAAGACCTGCATTGAATTTCTTGAAGGTTTTTGAAAATGAAATGTCTGAATGTCTGAATTTCTTTAACTTATCTAGGTAGACTATGATTTCAGTGATACATCTCACGGTTTATTAATTGATTTAAAAACCTGCATTGAAAATCCATTGAAGTAATAATTAACAATATCTCTGCTAAATTCTCTGCATGAAATCTTTTTGATTATTTATTTCACTATGCGAACTCCCATTCATATAAAAAGTTTACTTTCATTGATGGCCACTAATAACTTTCACCTGACAATAAGGGAGTGTTCTCTGCCTTTTTAGTTGTTTCAAGCAATACAAATAACAGCAATTTTTCTTTTTTAGCCGGAAAAATATGAGAGTCCATTTGGAGGTACGCAGAAAAAAAATTCTGCTGCACGTTCAGACAAGTGCGAGGTTGTGTGCGCACGTAAATAGATCCGTTGGAATTATACACCATGCGTCAGGGGGAAAAACATGTCCAGGATATCGATGTGGGCTGAACCCCAACCGAGTCTTCATGGTTACGTGAAACGTGTGGCGCCATGTGGGAGCTTTTTGAACCTGCGCCCTGACCTCTCTCTCTATCTTTCTCTTTCTTTCTTTTCCTTTCCCCTTCTCACATTAATTCCTGCGCTACGTTGGCTTATGAGACTGGCTTATTTGCCAAACCCGTACGAGAACGAAATTTCAAACGGAAATTGTACTAATCCGGTCAGTTTCAACGTATCGGAGGGGGGCAAAGAGCGAGAGAAATTGCGCACGTTTGCCAGTATGCCCTTAACGAGCCTACCCAACCGTACACACCCAGGCCTGAATTTCTAAAAGCACGATCCCTCTCTTTCTCCATCTATCTATCTATCTCTTTTCGTCTCTTTCTCTCCCCCTATTCGTTCTCTCCATCTTCTCTCTCCACGCGCATTATTCATGGGACGCGTAACCAGTGGTTCTTAGCCACCGGTTACACTACGCGTTTTTTTTATTTCTCTGATGGCGAGAAAGGATTTTTTAAAAATTGTACTCGATTTGAGTATTAACCCTGCGCGGATCATATGAATTTTGCTGGCACCACGTCTTTTTCATTCAGCAGCTTATATCTTACATATTTTAAAAGAAAAAAATCTGAAAAA
>JAPYYX010001016.1:0-32807 GCA_030522605.1 Cremastinae sp. B BG-2022a | reverse complement strand
ATTGAATTTTTTTGGTCGTTTAAAGAATTTAAAATATATTTAACGGAGAAAATTCGCTCGGGTCGAAAAGGACCCATATGATCCGCGCAGGGTTAATATGTTTTTAACTTTTGTCATTCATTTTGTTATAAATTATTGAAAAACAAATTTGAATGGCGGATTAATACGTTGCATTTGTTTTGTTGTATAGGTATATGATTGAGGAGAAATATTGTTTTTATTTAACTGTTTGTATTTATGTTCAACAATATTTTGTAAAAAAACCAGAAAACCAGAAAGGTTGTGCAAACTCATTACTACTATATTACTATTGAAAACAATTAAAAAATAAAAATACTGTAATGTATTTTCAACTCTTTTCTAAACGACAAAACCATCAATTTTTTTTAAATATAGTTTTTGGTATGGAATAAAAAAATTTCAAAAAAATTTGTCGAGAAGAATGGCCTTTAATAAATAATTGAGAAGAGGTAATATTTAATTTAAAAAAAATCGTTTCACACACTTTAAAGCATACTTTAAGGTGGTAATGTTAAATTTAGTGACTGTTTCAAAATAATTTATTTTCACATTTCTGCAGAATTTCTCCTAAAAATTATACACCTGTTTTTATGTTATAACAATTATTTATTTATAGAATAACCATTATTAAAGTTAGATTGTAGAGTTACTAAAAAAGTTTTACCAGATAAAAAACCGCTTTTTCTTATTTTCTTAATTTATGTTAGAAACTATTTATTTAGTTTCGACACTTTTTTTATTCATCAAAGTATTAATTATTCATCGAATTTCCCGGATCAGAGCCAGAACTTTTATTCCACAAAGCGTGCAACTTTTTTTTACGTGAGAAGGAACTAGAAATGACCACTCGGCGAAACAGAGAAATATTCATGAATTCTCATAATTACGGGAGAACTCGCAGAGGGTGAAATTTGCATTATTTACGTAATTCATAAAACAACAAATGTCAGAAAATTAGGGACGTTTCTCAGCGACGGAAATGTGGAGAAATTAAATTTTGAATTGAATTAATGGTTTTTTTATTATATAAGTACACGTATATCCAAAGGTTTTCCATTTGTGTAAACGATTTTTATGGTTTCCGGATCGAAGAACTTCTGACCCTCGGGTCCTATATTTTATGCATACAGCGAAAAGTATACTGCATCGTTATTTTGCTTTCCCCTTATGAGTGTTATTGCAAGGGTCTTGCAGGCTCCTGCCTTGTCTCGGACCAACGGACCGAGGACTCCCTTTCTGTCATTAACGCGCTTTATTATGAAATTTTCGCAGTCCAAATTCGCTACACAAAATCACCTGGGGATATTTATTAATTTACTGTGGGCTCATTCACGTCTCGTAATTTCGATTCAGGTGAATTTGCGATCGATACGGCTAATGATAAGAGTGAAAAATTGAAATCGATAATTTAAAAAATATTTGTATTAATTTATTTATACGGCTGATGCTAAAAGTGAAAAATTGAAATCGAAAATTTAAGAAATATTTATATCAATTTATTGATACAGCTGTTGCTAAAATTGAACAATTAAAGTCGATAATTTAAAAAATATTTAATATAATTGGGCTCGAGGGAAATGATAGTGCACGACCTCTAAAACAAAATGTAAAAAAAAACATTGCATCTGTCAATGCCCCACAAAAAGTTATGGGGTTTTTTAATTTTTCAAAATTCTACGATTTTAGAAGACGTAAATATGCAAATCTTTCTCGAAAAAACCGAAAAGTAAAAAATTTTCAATTTCTAAAAATTTCTAAAATTTTTATTTTGTGATTCACGCTTTATCAAATTTCAGTTTATCAAAATCAATCGAACCGACATCGAAACGCAGAAGTTATGAGTATTTGAAAATCAATAATCGAAAATTGAAATTCCGATAGCGAACAAATAATTAATCAACGATCCGTCACTTTATATCGCACGCCTGAAATAACAAATGAGGGTTGTGATCGAAATTTGCTGGTTTTAGTTTCCCATAAATTATCGAAAACATTAATGAAACCAATCGATTGGATTAATTTAACGAATTAAGACTTTGGGATTTAAATCAAACCATCGAAATTCATGCGGTGCATTTTCATTGGAGTGAACGGTAATTTTTAATGTTTTGTTCATTTTTTTTCAATTATTCTGGTCTGTATGTGATTTATTTTATGAAATTTGTTTCATGAAATTTTCCGCCTTTGACTTTTAAAATTTTTTATTTTCCATTTTCATCTACGATACTAAAAAATTTCACCAAATAAAAAAATATTGAAAATCGTAAATTTATTTTAAATTCAAAATGTCTCTCAAGCAATTTAAAAATCCCTTTGAGGTTCATTGAAATAATTTTTTTTTAAATATTTCGTCCTTCGGTTGCCTGAGTCATAGGCGTTTGCCTTGCTCAACATACATATATTCACTTTTTTCTCCGGCTTTTGCACACGATCGTATGGAACACGCACGCCCGGAGACGAGCGCGTCGTGCTCGCTCTGCCCCAGGGGTCACTCGGAATGGAACGTGCGCCGCTCCGAGCATCGCTCGCTTCGACGTCGTCGTCGATATACCTGAAAATCTCTCGGATCGGAGCCGCGAGAGCTCTTTCACACAAAGGAAAATCGTCGCGTCTTCCCAGTTGCCAAAAAATTTGAAGTATTCATCCTTTCGATAAAACGAAAAAAAATTTTGAGAAACTTCCGGTCGTAAATAATTCGAGAATAAAATTTAAAATATTAAAAAAGTGTTGAAAATAAAAATGTTCCTTCTTTCGAAAAATATAAATTTTCGAAACATTTCCTGTCGTTGGTTAAGAATAAATTTTAAAATCTAAAAAATGGTAAAAAATCAAAATTTTGTTTTCTCTTTCAAAAAATATAAATTTTCGAAAAAATCTCTGGACGTTGTTCATCGAGAATAAATTTTAAAATCCAAAAAATCCAAATTTTGTTTCCTCCCAAATAACATAAATTTTCAAAAAATTTCCGTGAAAAATTCGAGAAGAAAATCTAAAAGCGAAAAAAGATCGTAGATTTTTGTACGCTGGGGAAGTGACAGTGGTATGTTATATGTGTAGCAGTCGCGGACGTTCGTACCTCTGTGTACAAAAATGTGAGGTAGGTGAAAGAAGAAAAAAATAAATAAAAACGCGAGTGTGTGAGTCGAGAAAAGAAGAAGAGAGAATAAAGACGAAGCTCAGAGAGAAGGAAAGAAGTGACCTGGCCAACGAGGAATATATCCAATGTGCGGTCTATTTCTCCATTTCTCCTTCCCTTTTTATTTTCTTTCCTCCTATTTTTCTCGCTCTTTCCATCCCACCGGAGAATCTCAATACCCGATCATTTCGCCCCTCCTCGCTGCCGCGATCCCCATTCCTAATTTGTCTCCGATGGAAAATATTTTCGAAATTCTCTCAAAATGTAAATCAACATTTTTTTCCTAATTTAAAAAATTTCTTGTCAATTTTAATTCTTCAAATTTTCTCGAAATATTTTTATTTATTAATAACTAATAAAATATCGGTATTCTTCATTTTAAATTCAATTTAATTTAGTTTTAATTCTCCATTCCCATACCTAAATTTTTATTTTATCGTAAATTTACTTTCATCTTGATTTTTTTTACCAATTTTTCTCACAACTTTCACTCTTATTTTACGTACGAATTTCTGTACATTTTTTTAATGCACGGTTTATCCTTTTTTTACGCTTTTATTGAAAAAAATGCACTGCCCCCGCGTGGGTCGCCCACGCGATACCCTCGCGACCCACTCGACGCCCCGAAAATCCGTCCGAGAGACACGGAATAAACGAACGCGTTATTATACATGCGAGCGTCTGAGCCGAGAGTCCCCGATACGCCCTGCCTTTCTCTGATCCACGAAACTGATTCCAGTCCCTCATTCTTCCCATACATTTATTTCCTTCTCTCCTAAAATAAAAAAAAATTACTCCTTTATTTTTATTTCATTCTCTTTCTCATTTATTCGTCGTTTCCATTTCTTTTTCTCATCGAAGACTGTCGCGTGTCTTCCAACGAAAGCAACAACAAAAAAAAAGAAAGACCGAGAAAAATGTACGTTCCAAATTTCCTGTAACGACTTTGCCGTTTTTTTTTTTCTATTTCCTTCTTCTTTTTTCTATTTTTAACCGAAGCTATCGCGTCTCGTTCAAAGTATCGCATTGTTTCTTTTTTTCTTCGTACTCCACTTTTTTTCTCTTCGTCTTGAGACCCTGAGGGATTCTGAGAAATGCACGATTATTGATAAAACGTTCGAGCGTTGTAACGTCCACGCTTTATTTCCGATTGCCGCGAGCACGCCCCCCTCTCACCCTGCTCGGCGCACTCTCGCAGTCTCTCTCTCTCTCTCTCTCATCGATCCCCACTCCTCGTTTTTCAAAGCAGCTGCTCTGTACAATATGACGTATCTATATAATATACACGCGAATACCGTTCGTGTATAATTAATTCCATTCATCGCCGCAGAATTTCACTTTCGCAACATCGGCTCGCCGATAACTTTTATCGAAATATTTATTTTTCACCTTCGATTTCAATACCAAAATTTGCTCTCGTTAACGAGCCTCGCTAACCGTGGTAAATCATTTAACGATTTACTTTTAACGAAATTAAAACTTTTCAATCGCATCGTTATAATTTTATGAAATGGAAAATTAGTTTGAAATTAATTTTTCACGAATGAATAAAGAAATGTTCATTATATGTTTGCTCAATTATTTAAAAATAAATAAATAAACTGTAAAGAATTTTACCTCTCCCGATGTCAAAATTTTTTAATCGCATTCTTATAATTTTCAAAAATCGAAAATTAATTTTTAGCACAACTCGATTGAAAATTTAACCATAAAATAAACGTCAACCGAGATGAAAAATTAATTGTTCACGAATGAATAAAAAAAATGTTCATTATATAAAAAAAAACCGTTGAATCAGTTTTGTTTGCTCAACGCATCACAAAACAAATAAACTACAAAGAATTTTACCTCTCCCGATGCAACAAGCAAATTCTCTCCTTGGCGACCTTCAATCTCTTGGATATGATTTTCTTGAGATTCTCGATGGTCTCGTTGCGATCGACGGTTAGCTCGAATTGTCCACCGGTCGTGGGTGTTATGCTGATTGTTATCTCGTCGGGTTTGGGACTGGATGCCCTGATGACGCAGCCACACCCCGGTGGCGACGAAGGAACCGAACTCCCGAGGACGTAATTGCAATTCCCGGTGAGGCTCTTCCGATTGCACGCCCCGTTCGTATTATTATTGTTACTATTGTTATTGTTATTATTATTTATATTATTACTGTAAATATTGGCGTTATGATTTTTCACGATGTTCTCGATACTCGGACACCGCTCGATCCCGTTTCCCTGCACGACGCTGCGGGCAACGCGACGGGCGAATTCTCCCGGGGTTAGAAATGGCGACGTCCGGGACGCCGGACTCGTCCCGCCCGGCAACGTCGTCTCCGCGGAGCTCGCACCCTCGACGCGACTGTCCTCCTCCGTCTTCGTCACGCCGCTCGTCTCGCTGACGTTCCCGTTCTCGCTGCCTCCGCTCTCCATCGTCGTCACCTCCTGGTCCGTGCTTCCATCCATCTTCATTCGATTATCGAGTTTCCTCGATCGCGTTTGCTGATAATCGCGATTCTTACTCCACGCGCACACCCGGGGGAAAAATGTTCGTGTAAAAAATTCCTCGGTGGAAAAAAAAAATAATGCAAAGGGTCAGGACGCGATCGGTCACTCGAGCACCGTTCGATCGTCGTTCTCTGTCGGTCCGCAGTCACCCGCACCTTGCACCTGTACCTTGCACCCGGCGACGCGAGAGTCCACGGCCTACTCTCCGTCACGGCTGCTCCGTAACGCGAAAACCCCTTCTCAGTCGTCGTCCTCTTCTTATTCTTGTTCCTCCTCCTTCTCGCTCGCGACTACGCTCCCCTGTGCATGTCGCGCACGCACCAACGCGGATAAACGATCGACAACGCACGATTCTATCTCCGTCGGCCAAAAGCGATTCCGTGAGCATTCGTGAGCACGATCGCAACGCTCGAGCGCGTCCACACGCGCGACTGATTCACTGTGTGCGCGTCGCTTCTCAGCTTCTGACGATGATGGTGCTGCCTGGCGAGCTGCTTGGAGACGCGTTCACTGCCGCCCGACGATGACCTCGGGACGATCCAGCCTTTTTTTTCCTCTTCTTCTCTTTTTCCCTCGCTCCGTCTTTCTCTAGCTCGCCGAATCCCTTCTTTCGTTTCTTTCCTCGTTTTTATTCCACGGGGGATCGCATTTATTTTTCACTCGCGCGTTCCAATTTCGGAAGGAAATAACAGGAAATAAGCAAGAAAACGGTTTTAGGAATTTATTTGATTTTTTTTCAGGTAACAATTCGATGCGGGAGGGACGAAAATGTTTTTACTGACTAATCATTCGAGTGGATTTTCCCCTGTACGCGTCATACGACACGCCAGCAGCCATTCGCCTTCCAAGCTCTCGTGACGACGCTCGTGTTCGCGTCCGTGAGTATGTGTGCTCCGAGAGGATCGTCAGCAGGCACGACAAAGACCCGAATACCATCGAGTCTTCTTTCTCTCTCTCTCTCTCTCGCGCGACGACAAAAAAAATCCTAAATCCACCGTTTCTTTCGCATTTCTCAAAAGCCACTCACTTCTCGTCTTTCCTGAGATAAATTTCGTAGAACGATTTCTCGGATTTTTGATTTTATTTATTTTTCTTCACCGATCAATCCGCACGTTTTTCTACCGTCCGATATCGCCACGGAAATCGAAAAGCGTAAGAAAATAAAAGAGCGTAATTCACCTCGAACGGGAGCAACCTTATTGCGCTCGCGAACCGAACACGCGTCGTTTTTTCGGAAAAGGAGAGAGAATTTTTATTATCAGAATCGACGAGAGTGGGAGGGCGGACGAGGTGGATTAATCGTAAAACCGACGATCGAGGTGGACAATTGGGAAGTTATCATAGCCTCTTCCCTCGATCCCGCACCACCCTTGACCGCACAGTACCCTGCCCGCAACTAGCAACCGAAAAACCTGAAGCCCCCGGCCTCGGCTCAGATTCCCAGACTAGGCCGAACTCGCCCGAGTCCGAGCCGAGCCCAGCCGAGCCGAGAATACAATGGCGTCACGACAGAAAAGTTTATGCGTCCCCCGCCGCGCCGACACCCGCGCGAGCCCGCAGACCTGACATTATACGCGATAAACTCGGCTCTCTCCCATTCCCGCTGCGTGTCTGTGGGGGAATTTCATTCCCACTTCCGACCATGATGCACGAGGAGAGGAAAATATGCACGCGTGTCTTTCACCCGCTGATCGGGGCCGGTGGCGCCATCTGTCGGTGAGCGTGCGAATCTCATTTTTATTATCGGTTGATAAGATAAGAATTTGCATATAATTTTATGCATTGTTTTCATATTATATATTATTAATTATTTATTAAAATCTTTTTGAATAATCATAGAAATTTCATATGAGAAAAGGATTTAGTCCATTTTTGTATTATTTTGTCATTTTCAACGAATTTCTTAATTTTCTTCATTCTGCATTATGAAAAACGTGACGATTTTACTTCATGTTTGGTATCGTTATGTTTTTTTACTCGTATTATCTTTCACCTTCGTAGTACGAGAAAAAAAATAATGTGCAAGTAAAACACGTTTTGCGAACACAACTGAAACTTTGTCTTTATTATTCTTTCGCCCGTAATTTCTTATCTTTCAATATATTATTATCTTAAAGATAAACCATTATTGCTCGCGTCCTGCATGGAATGTAACGAACGTCGTGAATGAGGAATATAAAAATCGTATGACATTTCACTTTTGTGACGACGTTGAAATTTAATGAAGACAGCCCGTCGTTATTTCGTGCGATAAATTATTTTCTCGTTTTCTTCTTTTTAGTTTTTGAACATCGCGAGAGCTCAAAGCTCGTCCCTGTGCGTAAATGATTGCAATATGTTTCGTCTCTCCTCCATTGTGCGTTTCTTGTCCTTGGAGAGTTTGCCTTTCAGCAAGCCGTCGATGCGCGTTCTTTCCGTCTGAACGAATACGTCGCCTCGTTCCATTATTCTCTCCATTGTCTTAACGTAAACTTTCGCTGCGGTTCGATGCTCCTCCGGCAACGTGTCTTCGAACACTTTTGCTTTGTTCAGCAAGTCCTGGAAAAAGGAGCAAATTTATTTTTTCGATTCAGCGACGAATCAAAATTTACATCTGAATGGAGTAGTCAACCATTTTTCATCAATATTTAGTTTTTCTTTAAATTATGGTCATTTTCAGCCTTTCAGTGTTTTCCTTTTACCCCCTATTGCGTCTGCAGTCGACTTACGCTCGACCTGTAACGCATTCGCACATGAACACGGGAAAACTGCAGAAAACCCGTGAAAACACATTCGGTGATGTTTTTCTGGATTTTCCGAAGTTATCAAACCTCGAAAAACCCAGAAAAAAACCAACCGATGAAAGTTGAGCGGTCACCCATCCAAGTATTGGCCGCGCCCAATGGCAGCTTAACTTGTGGGATCACCGAAACTCAACACCGACCATGAGTCCACGACTGTCGGTTGAATTATTTTAATAATATTAACTTGTTTTTAGAACCTTTGACAAATTTTGTATTTTTTTTAAATTGGTCAAGAATGTTAATTTTTTATTCACCTGACGATCTTTTTCGTTACTGGTCTTAAATTCTTCCGCGATTCTGTCAAGTTGCTCAACGCAGCCGGGTAATCCAAGGTAAATTCCGGACTTGGCCTTGACGAATCTCTTGATATTCTCGGCAGTGAAATCCTCGCTCTTTAGAGCGTCGAATCTAAGGGGTTTACTATTTCCTTGAATAAACAGCAAAACAACTGGAAAATCATCCTTCTTAACATCGTAACGTTGTGCGAGGTCGGAATTGTCCTTGTTGCCGAAATCCTTCACACCGACTTCGGCGACTAACAGATCCGTCGAGTCTTTTGTATCAGCGGCTACTTTTCCAAATTCTTCATGTTTCTCGCCGTAGGGAAAAGCCACGTCGAATTTCACAACCACCGCTTTGAACTTCGATACTACCTGTCAAAAAAAAATTAATAGATTAAATAAAGAAATCAAAAATATTAAAAAATTAGTCACTGGTTTACAAAAATTTTTGGAATTATTGAAATTTTCATATTTTTATTTTTTAAATTAAATTAATGCTTGAAAAATAATTATGAAATATTTAATTTGGTGATGTTACATTTGGAAAATTTCTACTCGAGAATTCAAATATTCCCGCGCAAATGGAATAAAAGTGGCGGCGCTCTCGTCGGTTGCCATGGAAACTCCCGTGCAGAGTCTATTGACGAAGGAAGATCTCAAAGCCCAAGCTCCAGTACATAAGTACAGTCGAAAATAAAAGTTACTTGCCAATTATTCAACACGTGAGTGAATAATAGAGCTGGAAAAATTGGCTGATTATACAAACAGAATATTTATAATCTACATTGAAAAAAAAGACAAGAGAACTGTAGCAAAAATGAAGTACAAATTTGATTGTCTCGCCTAATCAAATTTGCAGTAAAATATTAACAATTAACACAATGCAACTGTCCATGAACATTTTTTGGGGAAAATTAGATTTTATTTGGTCAAAAACAAAGTTTTTACGTTTCGGAAAATTATTAATATAAAAAATAGATTTTCTTTGACTCTTCAGTAACCATGGCAACGTTCGTAGTCACGGATTACCCACAGTACAGCCACTCGCGAAAATAATGTCAGGATCTCGAATAATCGTTACGAATACAAAATATCTAAATTTTTTACTATCATCTGTTTATATAAATATAGAAAAATCAGTAGAATTTTCTGACCTTGTCAAACGAGAGAGAATCGAGAGGAACGCATCCTTTGCAATCCTCAGCGTTGACAACGTGGCACGTCAAAAAAGCGACAACAATCGAGATGAGATAATTCATATTTCTCTCTTTCCTTCCTTCGTAGACGAAAATCCTGACCGAATGAATTCGTCGTTTCGATGAAGATGAAACTCGAGACGATTCGGAAAATTATTCGCTCCCCAGGATATTTTCGCTCGTTATTGAAATTTCGCTCGTGAGCGCCACGCTCAACGTGAACTAAAACGTCTCCGGCGACGATACCGTCCACCGGCCACTGTCGCACTTTTTCGATTCTGATTTGTGACTCGGGTGTTGTGTTTTCAACCGATCCAGCACGAGTGTATTCGTTATTTGTTCGGTTAACGAATCGCGTTCTCGCACGCTCGGCCTTTGTTACCGGCCGACTGTTGATTAGCGTGTCGTCGCGAGTCGACGGTCAAGCGGCGAATAAACAAAACGATCGTCCGCGCGATATTCTTTACGTTTCTGTATTTTTTTATTTCCCGTTGATATTTTAATAATTTTATTTAATTCTTTTATTCACTCAGACACAATTTAAAGTTCTTTTTATTTATTATTTATTTCTTAAATATGTTTTTTAAGTGAACTTTTCGACTAGCCGGTGAGCAATTTTTCACGCACTTGCGTCCAGCTCGACTGTCGTGATAGCAACACATTATATATGGGGCTTTCCGTGTGAACGAAACCATGAATTTTATTTTTTCACTGAATTTTCCGTTTTCGCGATTTTTTTATGGAAAATAAAATTTGATTATTTTTAAGGGAATTGTGGATGTGGTGAGATAATCGGAAATTGAAAATATTCTGTTTATTTTAGAGAATTGTACATTTTTGTAGTTTTTTAGAAGTAATTTGGAGAAAATAGTGCAGGAATTTGAATATTGATTGGAGTCGGAATTACTCCTGCGAAAATGAGTTCGATTCTACGGTCACGCAATAAAAGATTGCCGAATCAGGATCGACCACGACCGCGAAATATCGAGTCTGATGGAACGCGCAAGTCCATACATGCGCAATTGCCATGCCTCGATCATCGTCGACCATCCAATTTGAATATTTATTTTAAACAAGATATTTATATTTGTAATTTTCTATATATAACAATTACATTCATATTTTAACGAATCTACTGAATATAAAATAAAAAATATTTCTAATTTTTATGACAATTATTTTACAATTTTAATAACAATTAAAAATTTAATGAAATAATATCAAAGAATAATTTCTATACGAAATATTAAATTATTTTAAGTTAGAAAACTCGTAATTTTGTTATAGTATAAAATTTCGTATAATTAAAAAGTAATCCGTTGAATATCAACAAATTGGAATAGAGTCAATAGATAAAAGTACTCGATAATTATCGATTTGATTGTATTAAGAAAAAAAATATTTTTTTCACAATATACAAGGAACAGTTATGTATAAAAATAATTTAATTTTTAATCTCGATTTGTCCAATTTTTTCAGTGATCTCATTTCTTTTCTCGTGACTCGGCGAATCTCCAGCTGACGATTTGGACGATCTTCTCTCACCATTTTGCGACGTCCAAGTTCGAAACAGTCTTTCCTCCTCTTTGAAATAATCTCTGAGGTCGTTCAACTTTTTACAATGGGATTCTGCAAATGATGAAAATTAGTTTTTATTAAAATTGAACACAAATTATAAACTCATTTCTTTTAAATTTCGACAGATCAAGATTTATCTAATTTTTGTATTTTTGTTAATTCTTGTATAAATTACCATGGAGGCTTGAAATGCTCTCGAGTTCACCACCGAAATCCTTTGGTAAACATTTTTGAGGTACATGCTCGTAAACTTCGGAAACGTCGCCGCTGTAAAGATGCAACTGAAAAATATGTAAGAAAACAGCTGATAAGGTTTATCTTAACTATAAAAATTATTAAAATATTAAAGATGGTTTTTTTTCGATTGTATCAAAAAAATTCATTAATATTCCAAATAAAGAAATAATTTTCATTAATTTAATAAAATTGTTGCAGCTTATAATAAATTAATAATATAATAAATATTAAAAATAAATAATCAATACAATAAATCTGTTGCAGTATTTCAACAAAGTTGACCTTATGAGGACCTTACAAGGATTTTGTGTGCATTCTTCTGAGGACCAGGACCTGATCAGGTCCCGACAAAAGTTTCTACTTAGCAATAAAATAAAAAATTTTGCTAAAAATGCAAATATTGCTATTAAAAAGAGATTAGATATCGAACTGACCATTTCCATGAGTTCTCGCTTCATAAAAGGTCTGACGAGGGCCAAAATTTTATCCATGAACCAGACGGTGTTGAGAACGTGAATAGCTTTGAGTCTGACCGGAAGCCCGTACTGGAGATATTCGAAAAATCTTCGTATACTGCCGATGGAGAGTCTCGTGAGATGACCAAGTCTAACGCCAGCCATGTCGAAGAGAAAAATGTAACCGGGGCTACAACCATCGTGATAGAGACTCGCGTCCACTGTCATCGCTAGCAACTTTATTCCGTCGTTGAACATGTAAGCACTCGGTCGTGTGTCGGCTAGCCGATGAAATACTATTCGGTTTCCATTATCATCCGGTACCGGAAGTGTCAAAAATTCGCTGAAACAAAATCCATTTGGTATTTTTTGCAATTATCGTTCAATAAAAATAGAAAAATGCAATTACAAAAAAAAGAAATTAAAACGTTTGACCATTTAAAAGTCGAAATAATTGGTTAAATTTTTTTTTGTTATTTTTTTGAAGACGCAATTTTGCTTTTTAATATTGAAAATTTAATTTTTGAAAATTCATAAAATGCAGTTTGATGTATGTATTTCTGAATAAAAATTCCCTTTGGTATTTTTTGGAATTATCAATTAAAATAGAAAAGTGCAATTGCAAAAAGGAATTAATCGTCAAAAAGTTTTACTATTTAAAAGTCGAAATTATTATTTGAAATTCTTTTTTTTCATTCTTTCGAAAAAGTGACTTTTTGATATTGAAAATTTAATTTTAAAAAATTCATAAAATGTAGTTTTATGCGTCTTTTCCGTACGAAGGATTTTTTAAGGCGACCACGCGGTTATAGTCTCAAAACAAATTATACAAAAAACACGTTTAGTCCCAAAATTCTTATTTCCTTCGAGCAGTGAAAAATTTGAATGGGGAAAAACTTACAGCGCTTTGAGGGATTCTTGGATATAATCGCTCGTAGGATCTCGATCGGCGAAAAATTCAGGTACGGTGACGCGGAGTCTGTAATAAACTTCCATACATCGTTTCGTCGCTTCAACGTCGTAGTAACAGCTGTGAGCGAAAATCGCGAGCTGCTCATCAGGAATTCCTACTGCTCCGCGTTCCTCCGACCAAGCTCGCAGTTCCTCGATTATTTCATCTTTTAGTTCCGGGTTATTCGCTCTTGAATCCTCGATCGAGTGCCCGAGCTTCATCGTCGTTTTTTTTATTTTATTTTTTACAAAATTATTTTTATATTTTTATATTTTTTTGTTTTTTGACGGTTACTTTTCCATGTGATCCTTATTCGTTGGTCCAGGTGTAATCAAATCCTTGAGAGATCTGAAAATTTTTATAACGTTTCAATTTAACAAGCAATTTCTTAATTTTAATTTTGTCTCATCGTAAAGTCAATAAATTTATTCTTTTATTTTGAAAATGAATGCAAAAACTAATAAAATAGCGATAAAAACACAAATAAATTAAATCACAATAAAAAATGTTATTATATTAAAAGTACGTACTTTAATTCTGTACTTCACAAATATTCACACGCACAAATTAACAAAACGACAAAA
The DNA here is from genome assembly GCA_030522605.1 of Cremastinae sp. B BG-2022a. Taxonomy (NCBI): domain Eukaryota; kingdom Metazoa; phylum Arthropoda; class Insecta; order Hymenoptera; family Ichneumonidae; species Cremastinae sp. B BG-2022a. The sequence goes on along the minus strand of JAPYYX010001016.1, from coordinate 19,083 downwards.
ATTGATAAAAAATATTCAATTTTACATTTTGATATTTTAATTTATTTTAAATCGAATTTCAACGATTTAAATGATAATTAAAACTTCTCAATTTTTTTTCAGTCTGTTACTCAAAAATAAAAATGAAGGTGAAAATTACTTCGTAATAATCGATAAAGAAATAATAACGAGAAAAAATTCGTGATGGATTGATGAAAGATCGCCGAGACGGAAGAGAAAAAAATGCGAAAAGCCGGAACGCACGTTTGGATCGCGTTATTTGTCGCGGGCGATATGAGCGACTGATCGGCGCGAAGGTTCGCGGACGCGGAGATAGAGGATATTATGTATTACATATCGTAGCCAGGCGAGAAGGAGAAAAGCCGAGACGTCGTCGCAACGACATCGATCGCTCCAAGCCGGCTTACGAAACTCTTTACATACCGAAGGTAAATAAGTACAGAATCGAGCAGTCGGATTTGCATTTCAATATCCAGAACTTTTCCGACCGGACGGACCTGAAGAAAAAAAAAATTACGTCCGTTCAAATTTCGAACGTTTCGACGCACTTTGAAAATTTTACAGCAAACGAAAATGAACTTTTTTATATGAGCTTTTTTCTTAAATTTTATTATTTTTAAGCTTTTATATTTAATTTAATATTGTTAATTTAAAAAAAAAATTTTTTTTGTTTTAAAATATTCATTTTATTCATTTTTTTTTGCAATTTCGATTTTTTTTACGTTTTTTATTTGGAAATTTTTATTTTTGTTTAAATTGATAAAAAAATTCAAGTATTTGCACGAGTCTAAGACTGGAAGGAACAAGAAAATTCAATTTGCTACGTAAGAACCGAGATTAGAATTTTTCCCTCCGTTTTCTCTTTCAGTGGATGCACTGACGCCCTCTCGACTCACTTTCGATTACGTCAATCGCTCAGGGGATTAATTTTGCCTTTTCTTTGTACTTTTATTTTATTGAATTTCGTTTTCTTTTCTTTTTTCAGCGTTAAAATTGATAGCAAGAGAGATTTTCATCGCATTAATCGAGGTTGGAGCGTACAGAAAGTGAAATCTGACAGATGGAAAAAAAAAACAAAAATATTAGGTAAAATTTTGACAGCTGTCAAAATTTTTTTTAATGCCTGTTTTTTTTCATTTTCCCCTTTTTTGTTCCCAAATGTGACGACGTCTTCGTTTTGGTTTTTACGTAACGTTCGAACCCGTGCAAATTATCCTCTAAATGATTTTTTTAGAACACTCAGAACTCAGAGCTGGAATTTTTAGCGTCACTCATTTTTTCTTTGTACTTTGTAAATTTTGCAATTTTTTTTCTCTGCATCGTTATACGATATTTTTTATACTTTCTAGAATTTTTTCTCAATTTTCCCTTCATTTTCCACGTCAAACAGAAAGTTAAATAAATTTATCTCGCCTGTTGCAACTTCGATGTAGATTCAATAATTTCGAAGCGGAATCCTGTTCGAACATTTTCCAGTTTGCTCAATCTTTTTCTCATAATTTCCAAACTAGTTTCGTGAATACTTTTTCCTCCACGTTTGGAAAGAGAAAGAGAGAACGGCGAGATTTTCACACGAGAAGAAAGTTTAATTTACAGTCGTAAAAGCTCAAGAAATTTTATAAATCTCAAAATACTTTAAATAATTCAATAATAATTTAAATTTTATTTAAATCGATTTTTTTATTTCAGTTTTTAATTACGCATGAAATTTCATTCGACACAAAAGGAAGACGATCGTATCAATGAAATTTTTTACGTCACATGCGTCAAACGGGTCGTGAGAATTTTTTTCCTCCGCTCATACATAGACGATCATGTACTGATAAATTGCAAATGCTCTTGGGACGGATATTGCTATACGGATCGTCCGGAGTTCAGAGGTTACTGATCGATAGAATTTCAAGGCGACGAGAAAAAAGAAAGCATTTTTTTTTCTCAATTGTTCGTCAACTCTCGGTCCTTTTGATCTCATTTTCTCAGATCAATTGTTTTTTTTTCACTCGTTTATTTTTGACATATTTTCTAATTCGAGCTTGATCCGATTTTTTGAACTTATCTTTGAAATAATTTTGCTGTCTTGCAAATAAATTGACGTTTCGTAACTTGGAGGAAATTTTTTTCTACACGTTTGACTTTTGATTTTCTGTGCTCGAAATAAGAAAATATTATGAAATGCTTTTTTATGACACAATTAACATTGAACGTAAAATCGAATTAATATGATTTTTATCTTGATATTATTTAAAAAAAAAGATTAAATTACATAAAATTTGACAACGAATAAAAATGTTTACATTGTTTTTATTTTCGTTTTTAATTCCAAAGAGATATTAATTAATGACAATTTTATGATAATTATCGTAATTATGGTCCCAATGTCATTAGTTTTTAAATGAATGCAAAAAAATTCTGAGAATTCTTCCGGACAGAAGTGTCGGTGCTTCATGGACCGAACAGTACTTGAGACTTTTGTCGCGAGAGTCATGCAATCGGCAAATATTGAATGTATGAAAAAATTGCGCAATTCTAAAATTAGCCTAAGCAAACCCTGAAAAATCTCAAAAACCATTTTTGTTGAATTTCCATACCAAATTTAAAAAGAATTCAATTCACGAAAAAACGATTTACTATTTCTGCTCCAATTTCTTATGATTTTTATTATCAACGTTTCTTCTATTCAAATTTACTCATTTACGTTATTCAAATTAGTGCACGAGCGTTTCAAAAAAAAATCAAAAATCGAAAATTCATGACGAGCTGATTAAAAAGACGTTAACCTCGTTATTATCATATCTGAATCGTAGAAGAATATTGAGAAACGAAAAAATATTTCAGATACGAATTTTAAATTACTTTTTACAGAAATTTGAAGTACCAAAAAATTTTTTTTCATTTTTTAGAAAATTCTTGATCGTTGAATTATTTTGTAAAATCAATTCTCGGTTAAGTAAGAATTCAAAAGTTGCAAAGCCGCGGACGATAGAAAGCCCGTCAAGAGAAAATGAGCAAAAATTAGCGAAAAGAAATCGAAAGGAGCGGATTGCCATTTTTTGCCCATTTACTTCACTCGGGGCTTGATTGCACACGTGTAGTAAAAGCAACGTGTTGCGTCATTCAGGCTCAATATTGAGGCGAATCTGGAACGGGAAAGAGAGACCGCATCGATGCATTCGCGACATGCACGAATTTTGTTTACGCACGCAATGCAATTTAAAGTGTATCAACGCTCGATCATGAACTCGATTTCGTTTTCCAAAATACGAAGTAATCATTTTTTAATTTTTTGTGTCCCAAAATGATGATTTTAGTTCTTTTGGAAATTTTTGGTTTTGTCCAAGAGTTGGAAATTTATCGGTGGTGCAATTTGCAAATTTTTTAAAAATTTTTTTGAATTTTTTTCTCTGAATTCAAATTTAAATTTGGATTTAAAGAATTTTTTCAAAATTAAAATTCACACAGTAGAATTTTCATTTCTCATGAAATTTTCTAATCTTAGATTCATAATTAATTCGTCCATACTAAAATATTCACCATAGATATCCGTATTTTGAATTTTTTGATTTTGTATTTTTTGAATTTTTGAATTCGCACTTTTAATTATTTTTTCACTTTATAAAAAAGCGTATTGCAAGCATAACAAATATTTCATATCAACAATACGAAACATTTATGACAATAATTCAACAATTAAAAATAATAAATAATAAAAAAATTCTTTAATTAAATAAAATTAAAAAAAAAAAATTTTTCATCAAAAAAATTCTAAGGTGCATTTCACGTCATTTAGTGCACAAAAAAAAAGAGATGCAGGATTGCGAAAAGAGGACACGTCGTGTACGATTCATTCATTGATAAGAGTGAGGCTAGAGTTAGACTCCTCGATTGATAAACATATCGAGCCCGTGTGGAGAGTCGACAGAGCGTTTCAATACGTACACCATGAGACTTCGGATCGTACTGCACAGCCCGATGACATAACGACGAAAAAATGAGTAAAGATAGAAGTCAAACGTTTCTTCTCTCGTATAGACGCTCGAAACGCCTCTCACTGACCCTTTGCAAATGCTCTATCACGGAATATGTTGCTCGGTTTCTCGTGGCGCTAAAATCGATTTTCATAAGATTTGCTAATAATTTTAGAAACCGAAATTTAAAAATATTAATCGATTGTTGGTGATTAGCTTTCAATTGGTAAATTTTATCACTGTTTGTAAAATTTTATATCGTTAATTATAGTAAAAATAATTTTTTTACTCCATTTATATAGATGATAAATCGATGAATTGTTGATAAATTGATCGACGATTTATTAAAAAACAAATTTTGAGTTTTGGAAATTTAGCACTACCAAAAGGTTTTCGATCTCTTCCATTGAAGGAATTTGGAAACGGAAGAGAGCACAAGAGCGACGAGTTGACAGTTGATAAACTAGAACGCTGTATTTATTAATATGAAAAAATGAAGAAAATCTTAAAAAAATAAAAAATTGAAAAAAAAAAATTGTAAAATAAAAAATTGAAAAAAAATAAACTTACAATTGAATGTTCCGTATCTCCTTAACTAAAACAATATATTACAAATATTATACATTATAAAAAAATAGAATTATAACAAAATATTGAAAACGATTCATCGGGTTTGACAAATAAACAAAATCATTTTTTATTTTTGTATCGTTTATTGTTGCATACATAATGAAATTTTATTTACAAATGATCAGTGAATGGAATTTTACTCAACTTTAATAAAAATTTCCATATTATCTTTCCAATTCTATATATTATTTTTCTACAATTTTGTATGAATATTATTGACTCTTCTTTCGTTAACATCTTATCCATTCAATTCATCTATTATTTTAGATCAAGAAAAAAAGATAAGATTTAATTTATGTTTCTATTTCTTTTTATCGATATTACGATTTGACAGTGAAATGCCTATGATGGTTATGCCACAATAAAACTGAGATCGCACCGGTGATAGTTGTAAAACAAAAACACTTTCGTTCTGATAAATCGATAAAAACTTTGCACTTATCAAATCACGGTCGAGTACGATGGAATTTTTATCAAGATTTTGACCCTTTCGATCTTAACGAAAATTTAATATAATCTTCTGACATGAATGAAAGATACAAGAAATTAAATATATCTTAAATCGAAAATAAAAATAATAGTTGAAAGATATTAGATTATTTGATATCATATATACAAGGAAAATTTTCTAGAATACATTCCAGAAATATTGAAAACAATTCAACTGAATCGAAAAAAAATATGAAAAAGCGTAAAAAAGAGCAAAAAGAAAATTTTTTTAAAATTAAAACAATTACATATTGCTATTGACATTAAAATTATTTAAATTACTTTTTTTGGTCTTCGTACCTAAAAGTGTATATAATTAATTAATTAATTATTAATTTAATTAAAATTAAAAAAATTAATTAATTAAAACAAAGAAACAATCTTTGAGAGTGATGAAAGTATCTTTTACATACATATTTACAATTTGTGAAATATATTTTAGACAGAATTTTCCAAAAAAAATCACATTTTAAAATATGGCCATTAGTAAAAATTAAATTTCTCTGTGATGAAAATGTCTTTTCGATATTTACAATTTTGGATGTTTAGATGCACAAGTTTAATGACGAGAATATTAAAAATGACAAAAATTTGAAAATGTTAGTTGAAAAATTTACAAGAATGAAATTTTTTTAAAATTTATTTACAGTCGACTTTCAGTGTCGTCAGTAACGACGACAGGATTGGAAGCGGCCCATTTCTCTTTCAGTGGCAGTGAATTTGCATTCGGTTTGTTTTTGAGATTGTTGACACCGGCGTAATGTTCCTGGATCTCGAGAAGAGTTCTGCCCTCGGTTTCGGGCAGCATGAAGTAAAGAACGATACCGATGAACAGATTGATCGAGGCGTAGAAAAGAAACGTCCCTGACATTTCCATCCCCTTGACCATGTACAAAAAACTTTTGTTCGCTATCGAGGTGAAGATGTAACCGATCGAGGCGGCGATACCGGTTGCACCTGCTCGAACCTGTAAAAATAAACAATAACAAATTGATAAATAACATAAAATATAAAACCGAGATCGTCATTTAACGAAAAATACAAATTTTTGATAGAAAGGACTGAAGAGCCATGGAAATATTGGAACAATGACAGCGTGAAAGGAAAAGAAAAGGAAATATGGCCAAAATTAAGATGCGGCAGTATAGGTAGAGCAGGAAAGAAAGGAGAAAAAGGATGGAGTTGTAGAATTTGTAATACGGAGAATGAAACGCTGGAGCATTTATTAGTGTGTGAAAAAAGTTATGAGCTGATGAATGAGCAAGTGAGGAAATTTGCGAAGGAGTTGATAGAAGAAGTGAAAGGGGAAGCGAATGTAAAAGAAAGACTGATAAGTATGCTAAGAGGAGAGGTAAATACAAGGATGTGCAAGTATTTCGAAGAAATACAAAAAGCAATAAGTAATAGAAATAGATTATAAGAAATGTACTAGCCGAGACGTTATTCAATGAGTATATAAATATAGGCAAAATGCTGTGACGAACATTGTAAAAAACCTTATGGTTATGCAAATAAACTACTACTACTACATAAAATATATAAATTGCATAATGACGAATGCATAATGAAAATGACGAAGTCGAATTAAAATTGCATAAATCTCAATTCGAGTGAATACCCTCAAAAACTCATGTCAGTGTATTTTTTGGATTAAAGTTTTTGGATCGGTTAATTAATTTCATAATTTTTAATTTAATTCAAATCGACCAAATTCCTCCAAAAGTTAAGATATTAATAACATTTTTAATATTAATAAATTTTTACTGATACTACAATTTTACACGAACTAAAAAGTGAACTCCATCATCTAATCAATTTAATATTTGTTATTTAAGAAAAAAAAATAATTTAAATTTAATTTTTTTATGAATGATTAAAATTAAACATAAATTTGAATTTAAATTAAATTAAAACATTCAAAAGTCCCAATTAACAAAATGGCTATTTTTACTTTTTTAATTTATTTAATTTTGAAATTTAATTAAAAAATCAATTTAAAATCGACCACAACTATAAACAATAGTTATCTATTTAAATTTTTTATTCAAATTAACAATTATAATACGTACCGTAGCAGGAAAAACTTCTCCAGTGAGTACCCAAGCCAGAAGTCTGATGCCAACGTGCGATAGAAAAGCCGATCCGATGAGAAGCGTCGCAGGCAGCCAGGTCCACATCGTCGAGTCAATCAAATCGTATTTTATGAGAAATAGATAAACAGCGCTGAGGAAGAAGCAAAGTCCTGTCCCGGACATCGAGAAGAATGTCAATTTTCGTTTTCCGATGAAGTGAATCGTCAGGACGCAGGTCAGGGTGCCGATGAATTCGGCGGCCCCGAGGTAGACCGCGGCGTTGTACTTGTCCATCGGTGCGTTCATGCTCTCGAAGATGGAAACGGCGTAAGTCTGGAGGGTCGCCGAGCCGCCGAAGGCAGCGGCGAAGAAAGAAATCGTCACGAGTAGAAATGGCCGGCCGACCGAGCTTCGAGCGTACGGCTCCCAAAATTTTCCTTTCTTCTCGGACGGCGCCTTCTTCGCTTCCTCGATCGTCGTCACGATAGTTCGAAGCTCGTCTCTCACGTGCGCGGCGCTCACCCAACCTCGCAGGTAACGCAGAGCCCGCTCGGCGTCTTTCATTCGTCCTTTGCCTTTTTAAAACAAATTTTTAATTAATTTTTTTATTACTAATTATTTATAATTATTAATAAATATTTAAAATAAATAATAATTTTTTTTATGATCAAATTGTTGAATAATTTTAATTATATTAGTTATAATTACACATGAATCTGTATTTTTGTTAATTTTTTATTAATAATTATTTATAATTAGAATGAAATATTTAAAATAAACAATAAAAATATTTTTATAACCAAATAGTTGAATAATTATAATTATAATTATATTGGTTATAATTACACGAATTTGTAATTATAAAATATCAAATCGTTGTGTCAAATATTTGAAAGTTATTGGATGAATTTCGTGTCATAATTTGGTTCATACTGCATTGAAAAATAAAATAAGAAGAAAAATAACAAATAAGAAAAAAATTTTAAATCGATAAAAGTTTTTTAAAAAAATTTAAAAATTCATAAAAAATAAAAATGATAATAACCTGCGAGCCAGTAAGGACTTTCAGGAACAAGAGAAAGCGCTGTGGCGCAAAGAACCGGAAAAGCGATGTTAACGAGGGCGATTTGTCTCCAGCTAGCGAGACTTCCGGCTAAAAGTTGAGTAAATACTCCGAGGATGATTGACATGGTCGAAGTCGCGGAGAGAAGTCCACGGAGATGAGGTTGCGTAACTTCGGCGACGTACGTCAGAACCGGACCCTCGATCATTCCACCCGTCAGCCCCGTCAGCGCCAACGGTACGAAGAGCATCGTCGACGTCGTCGCGTAGTGCAGAAGTATCCAAGCCGCGATAAAAGGAACATTTGCCATTAGCATCGATCTCTTTCTTCCCAAAAATTGTGACAGCGGGCCGCTCACCACGCAACCGAGGGGGACCGCGAAAAGATTTATGCTGCCTGTAAAAATTCATTTTTCATCAGCATTTTTATATCAATTTTTATCTAAAATCTTCGAACATTCATAAATCAAATTATAAATTAATAAATCCAATAATTATTAAAAAACAACTTAGAAAATTTTTTCAATAAATTTTAATTAAAAATAAGTTCTACATAAAAATTTGTTATTTGTAAATTAATTTATAAAATAATAAGTAAAAATATTTTTTAGAAACCGAATTAGAAAATTTATTCGAGAAATTTGAATTAAAAAAAAAGTTTTAAGTGGTTTCATAAAAATTTTTATTGTAAATTTTTTAATTTTCTTCTTTTACAGGAATTGATAAATGCATCAAATTAGCATACATAAAAGATTAATAAATATCTGTTCAAATATTTTATTGCACATAAAATATTTTTTATATTTAAAAAAATGTTTTGTTGATTAAATTTCGATCATAAAATATAATTAATTGAATATAATAAAAGGACTAACTTATCCAGGATATTTCGTCGAGCGAGAGCGGTATGTCCGGATCTTTTTTTTGCAGCGCTGGTAGCAAAATCGTTGGGAAGCCCAGGGTCGAACCGAAGGTGATGAGGAGAAGATTTTTCGCTGTTACCGCGCATACTTGCGGTACGCTCTGTCTCAGTCTCGACACAGGTGTCAATTCGGACGTGTACCCATTCAAAGTGGCAGCTGTTATTTTTTTTCCATTACTAAAAAGAAAAAAAAATGAATTTTACAGCATGAAAACATTTTCTCAGACCTCGAGGTAAAGAAATATTTAGTAGTAGAAGAAATTTTCATAAAAACTTCATTATTAAATGTATTTTAATAACATTTGACAAAATAATTTCACAAAATTGATTCAATAATTATTTTTTATCGATTTATGTAATATTTGAGGCTTCCTGATTTTTTGCTAGGTGATCAAGAATTTTTAATTAATTCTAATATTTTTGATAAAAAGAGTTGATAAAATTATCAAATCTGATTTGATAATTTGAAGAAAAATATTGAAATTTCTATTTCGTTGGAAAGATAAAAAGTGGTACGATTCGTTTCCGTTTTATATCAAATTGAACGAGATGGAGTTTTCAGATTTCTATTTCTCTGAAACGATAGCAAGCGATACGATCGATTTGTTTTCTTTTTGTTACGGATTTGAAGAGATTACTATCAAGAACAAAAATCACAATTTATTGCAGAGATTATTTACAATTATTTTTAGTGACAAATGAAAGAAATTGATATCGAATCTGAATATCATCCACGCCTTCGTATATTTCAACTATAAATATAGTGAATTATGATAATGAACCTGTTTAAGATGCAGGAAATTCTCGCGTCGCCTTGAAAGTGAGGAAAGAAAAAGTGAGAAAAATGCATTTTCAGTTTCTTCAGAATATTTTGTTGTACCTTATTGGACAATCATAGAATAAAGAAATTGATAAAAATAATGCAAAAACTAGAACATAATTGATTAAATAATTTTTATTAACAAATAAATTGAATATTGAAGATTTTAAAAAGTTAGTAATTTGGAAATTGTGAAATTATCAAAATTTTAAAATAGAAACTGAAGAGTTTTTTAACTCAAAAATTTTTTTTTTGTAATTTTTGATTAAAAATAGAAAAAAGTCGAAAAATGAATGACCACGAGTAAAACCTTCGTTTTACTATTACGTACGATATTTTCGTTGAAAATGAGAGGAGAAAAGAGAATGAAAGCGAAAGGTACGAAGATTGAACGTGAGGAGCGGTAATAACACAAAATGCTTTGGGCATCTTGCCTTCACCTACATTCGATATCTGAAAGGATCGCAAAAAAACGAAACTCACGTAGAATGAAAACGAAAGTTAAATATCGAGGATACAAAGCAAATAATAAAAAAATTTCAATTCAGATGATGTTGACAAACATTTTTTATCTCTCAATAAATTTTCATAAACAACAAAAAAAATGAAGAAAAATATTTTACTGTCAATAAATTATACACAATTATTGTAAACAAATTACTATTTGATATAAATTTTTAAATTTTTTAAAAATATTTCATTTTTTATGACTGCCATGACGAATTTAAAAAAAATTATTTTTGTTGTACAGAGAACGGCGGGATGTGTCAAGCCTTCACCTAGATCGAGCCCTCCAGAAGAGCATTGAATACTTTGGGTGCAATGACTCGCTTCATTGCAACGCTAGGATGCACTCAAGGTAGTTCTAGTACGACAGTCAAGTTAAAAAATGTGTTCACATCTAACGACAAATTTTTCACCATTATTTAATGAAATTTTATTTATATTATTAATAATATTATAGGGCCATGTGTGTGAAACAATAAATATATTTTAAAAAATACAAATAATATAAAAAATATCAATGAAAAAAATTAACAAAAAATATTTATTGAAAATTTTGTTGTAATATTCGAACTTGAAGTTTAAAATTCAATTATTATATAATATTAACTAATTGTCGTACAAATTTTCAGTTAATTTTATAATAAGTCAAATCTACGCATGAGCTAATATCTCAAGTCTCTAAACACGAATACTCTTACGTTTGCCAGTCTGCTTCTAATTTGTTTCGTACAGAATAACCCTGGCTGTTAGTTAAGCTCTTAATAGATTATGAATATTGTCTATTAACCGATCAATATGAAACAATGTAGAACGTGTCAAGTTATTAAAAGTATATAACGTGCATCGTGTTTTCTTAACCTATTGCTAAGGTTGAGAAATAAATAATAGAACATAAAAAATATTAAAAAGTGCATGAGAAGTGTTTTGTTTTGAAAATCAAGTAAAAAAACCAGTGTGCGATCAGACGGAAATTTTTTTTCAAGTCAGTTGATTCGAGTTGGTCATTATTGAGGATAATAAAAATCCTATGATTAGCATAATTAATGAGTGGAAAAGAAAGTGCGAGAAAAATATGTGATTATACTCATTTGAAAAACCGATTAGGATTATTTGCATGATATATTCAGATTAAGGACAATTTAATTCTGCATTTTAATTAAGGAGGAATTATCAATTATCAATTAATTAAATAATAAATAATCATTCAACTGCTTGCAAAAAAGTGTCAACAATAGTTTCAGCTCTGTATTATATTCAAAGCAATTCTAATAAATCAGATTTATTTCAAATTGTTTAAAAAAAATGACGTAATTGTTAAAATTTTTTTAAAGAGAAAATTTTCACAGAAATTTCAACCAAATGCATATCGTACTGATCACGTGCAAATTCGATCCGTGTGAGAAGTTCCGAGAATAAACAAACCATTACGTGATGCAACGAAAAAGAAAGAACCGGTTTTCAATAAAAAAAAATCGACATTAAATAATTATCAAGATTCGATGCCACTCCAAAAAAATTCCACACGTTCAACTAAATCTTTCATTTTTCAATGATAAGAATATTACATGAAAATTATGTATTCAAAATTAATAAAATAAATTCTAAAAAAAACAATAAATATTTAAAATAAAAAATAATCATCGATGAATCTTTCCTTCATACGCGAGTATCAATGAAAATTTGAACTTTGATGTCTTATCCGTACGCGAACATATTGTATCGAGATAAGAAAATAAGGAAACGCATGCATTGTCATTCTCGATAAATTATTTTTTTTTATCGTTCTGTTATGACTGGAAATTTTATACTGCATTTGAAAAATAAAATTACTCCATTCCCGAATTAATATCAGTTTGAATCAATTGAATCTGCCAAAAAAATAATTTTCGAATGATAAAATATTGCACTGATTTTATCTTATCAATTAAATAATTTTTGAGTGCATCGAGAAAAAAATTCTAATAGTGTAATAAAATTAATCAATTTTTCTTCTGTTCTAGAATTATAATCGAAGAATCGTTGATCCCATAAATGGACGTAAGAATCGTATTATCGATCGGAAAGTCTTTTTTTTTCTCGAGATTCCAAGTAAATTTCAGATTCTTTATTTAACTCAATTTTACACTCTCCCGAGCTCGTATGCACAAGGAAAAAATGAAGCGAATTATCTGATTTGTCCCAGACTGAGTGGAGAAAGTAAACCCCGATTATCCGCCAGTGATTAAAAATTTATCTTCGCCAACGGATACAAATATTACGAATGTCTCAGACCGCGTAGACGCAATTTTTCATCTTCTTGTTCTTCTCGATATCTTCACAGACATCGTTCCGTCACCGGCGCAACACGAATTGCGTTTCAAAAAGTACAATCTTACGAATCTTCTGCTGAATGTCTTAAAATTTTTTGTACTTCCCGACGTTTTTAATAACTCGCGGATTTTATTTTACTCGTAAATCCTTTGTAATTCTTATCTACGGATATTCTATATTTAAAATTGCACCTTGTAAAAAATTTGCGATTTTTGACTCCAAGAATTTTTTATAATTAAAAAAAAATCTTTTTCTATTCGTATTGGCAGTTTTGTATCATGATGAATATTTTTTGATACTCTGATAAATTTCACTAATAGTACGATTTAATCAAAATTTTAGTAATGACCGACAATTTTTTTATTATTAATTTTTTAAAATTAAATTTTTTTATTCATAAATTTTTTAAGGAAATTTTTTTTTCGCAATTTCATAAATACGTACAAAAATTTCGTAAACAAATTCTCCAGTTTGTTTATGATCGAATGTAAATGATGATTGATTCAATATTGACTAACATCGATCACGCTTTGTCACTCGAAATGGCCTGAAAATGATTTTAAAATAATTCTTACTACGAATTTCCGTTACCGTGAAAAGACGAGGATGGAAAATTGATAAATATACGAGAGTGAATGGAACGAGCGAGTAAAATTCTATTGGAATCGATGGAGGTATTCAAAACACGATTTGTTAATACGTCAACTTTCACTCGTCCTGTCACGATCAATTCCTTCAATACTTCGCCACTGAAATGCTAAATATTTGTCGAAATCGCTCTCATTTTCGAATTCTCATTTTCCAAGATAACTCACAATGGAGAAAAGAAGAATGAACTTTTGTTCTTTGAACTCAATCATTCGATGTCTTTGAAATTATCTTTTTTTTTCCTTTGTCACAATTATCAGGAAAATTGTCAAAAATATCACTTCGTCCAAATATTTAGAATTTAAATTTGGATAATATGAACAAAATCTAAAGTTTTTTTTTCGTTTTTACATATCGTGAATATTGAAATATTGAAAAGACAAAATTCAATGATAAATTAAATTACTAACAATTAATGAAATTTGTTTAAGAAAATTATTTAAACAAAATGATATTATATAATAACAGGTTGAATTTTGGAAAATGTTTCACACAAAAAAATTATGTAACAAGAATTATTAGTTGGTTGAATTTTTTTTTCAATTATGCTAAAAAGTAGGTGGAAGATGATAATTGACGTTTGTTTTATTTTTGTTCAAATGACCAGCTTCCGGCTCTTTCGCGTCAAAATGCGATCTGAAAAGGTGAAAGGCAAATTCAATGTTCATCGCATTGACCAGTCAATCTCAACTTGAGACTGCCATCATTCAGCGCGAGATTATTACACGGATTCAGTACAATTCTTTTTAAGGTATTGCACGTTCACTCAAAAGTAAATAAAGATTAACAGAACATTTTTTTTTCTAAGGATTTATTCATAATTTTATAGTGTAATTCACATTTTTATATTTTTTCTTTTTTTTTCGTATCTTGAAAAAAAACGATAATAATAAAAATTCTCGACAAAAATTGCAACAATGTTGCAAAGCCAAGATTAACGTAATTCCTTGATTGCTTATCGTAACAAAGAAAAAAATCCGTTTGAAGCCAGAAAATTTAACTTGGAATTTCTTCTGTCTCGAGGACATAAAAATTGATTGCAAAAATGTAATTTCTCACTGAAGATTGGCAAAATAATCCCTGACAAAATGATTATGTCATTTACGTTTGTACTTTCTTAATCACGTGTGTAAAACGTGTGAAAAAATTTTATAATGAATTTGTCGATTTCTTATCTTCAAAGCAAACATTAAACATTGTCAAAAGCTTTTCTAATTAAAAAAAAAGTCTAATTATTGTCAAATTGTTTGATGCATTTTCCAATTTGGTACGAAATTTTGTCATAATAATTTTATCATTTTCAAATCACTTGAAATTCTACTCTGTATTTTTGTGATGTAATTTTTTTTTTCAACATTGTAATCACAATTTACGAAACTTCAGCTGGAAAAAAAACTATTTTTCTTGCTTTAGCGTTATCGCTGAGATAGCGAAATGTGCACGAAACGATCGACACAAGCTAAAATGTAAATAGGAAGTTTGCATTTTTGAAATTTCGTCCATTGAAGATTAAAAAGTTCCACGTGCAATTTTCTTTGCTTTTTTTTCCAATAAAAATGAAAATTGACGTTCAAAGATAAAAACACAGTTAAATCAGAATGAAAAATATTTTTTTAAAATTTTTAAAACGTTTAAATAAATCAAAAAATCACACAACAAAAAAAATCGCCGTAAAAATGCAATCTGAATTCACAAACGTCATTACTGTGGAAAAAAATTTATCTGATGAGAAACACAAAAAAAAAATTACAATTCATAAATAAAAGAAATGTCAAATCCGCAGCAGAAGTGCATAAAACAATAATTGCCACCAATTGTTTAATTTACATTTTTCTCACTTACGTACAAAGGAATACAATGAGAGATAAAAAACGAGAATCGTTTCAATGAAAAGCAATTGCTGCGTTTTTTCAAAAGTTTAATCGGAATTTACAAAAGTCGTTATTACGAGAAAATTACTTAACAAGTCGATAAAAGAAACTAATTACCTGGCAGGGTCGCCGGAATTTTCCATTACCGTCATTTTTTCTGCCCAGTAATTCGTCAAGGATCCAGAAGAATATTTTTTTAATTATACCGAGAATTAAATCGATCGCGACTTTGACCGAAATTGAAGTAAAAATCACTTCACTCCACTATCGAAGATTTATCTACATCTCAGCCTCAAACTCATTCCTGGATTTTTAAATATTTTTTCCTCTCATTCAAACATGCGTACATAGTCAAATTTTTATTGAATCATAAAATTCACAGTACAAAAAAATTTTTGTTTATTTCGAAAAAAATATTTATTTAAAAAATATCAAAAATTGAAAAACTTTCACTTTGAATATTTTAAAAAACGATACGAATTTTTATTTTCGTATTTTTTATTTAATTTGATTTTTTTTCGTAATTTTTATTATTGATTTTTTTTTTACAATAAATTGTAGGTGGAGTCATGAGAGAATTATTTAATTTGTATAAAAAATGGATTAAGTTGACTCGAGGTGAAACTTTCGCGACAAGTGCCAGCGGCAACTGCTAGCAAATGTCTCCTCGGACTCGCCGATCTGAAAGTTACCGGCATTTGTACGTTCTGCATCGACTCCCACCCGGGATCACCTACGACCTCCCTCTCCCGTGTATCTTTGATACAACACGGTAAAATTCATTGTTGCTCTCCCGATAGGAGACGTCGAATCGGATCAGATGTGTTTTTTTTTTCATTTTTTTGCTTTGATGCAATTTTCTCATTTCTTATTTTCGTACTGATTATTTTTTTTCGTCTCATCAAAGCGAACGGGTGTTTATTTTTATTTGTATCAATAATAATAACTAATAATAATGTGATAATAATAATTAAAAAATTGTCATTTTTTGTTATTTTTTTTATTTAAAAAAAATTCATCGTTTCTCGTTAATAAAAAATAATTTATCGTATAAAAAAAAAATATGTTTTGTTACATTTGTTCATGCGTATTTTGTAATTGTTTTTTTTTTTTAATTTTGAGACAGGAAGTGAAAATATCGTTTACTCGAATTGTGTAATGAAATGAAACCGAAATCGTATCTATCATTGATGGAATCTGTTGAACTCGATAAAAATCTACAACCTGCGAGTCTCGAAACATTGATTTAGATTTTTTTCGATACTCGAAAAATTAGATTTGAAAAAAAAAATTGAATCAACAATACACGCACACTCGTCAAGCTGAAGACACGATTATCCAAGCGACGAGATCCTCAGGAGATCAAAAGATCTCCGAAGTGCGTTGATCGACGACAGTGTGACAGATAAGCCACTTCATACAAGGAAATACGATTTTATAGCATCGTTATGAATCGGGGATGAGAATTTATCGGAATCATTCGAATATCCGTTCGTATCAAGATTACGCGGAAATTAAAATTTTTTTCACCGTAAACTCAATCCGATTTTCAGAAAAATGACAACCATGAAATGAAGCAAAAAATTATATGGTAAGATTTTGTTAAATCGGATGGAAGAATTGGTGACGATTATAATTTAAAAATAAATTTAAATTTCTAAAAAATAATTTTTTTATTTATTTTTAATATTAAATTTAAATTTTTTTGATATAAATCGTTTAACAATATTTTAACTATTTCTCGCAGATTTTACGATCGGAAGATACGTCAGCGTAATTCACGAGCTGTACAAATCGCTTACAAATCCGATAGACCGCTGTCGAGGATCAATTCCGATATATCGACCTGGGAGTGTCACTATTCCTTTTTTTTTCATTCGATCTTTCAATATTTTCATTCAAGAATTACATAAACAATGTCCTGACTAAAAAAATTAATCGATCTCAAAAACGAAAAAAATTGTCTTCAATTTCAAAAAATAATAATTATAATATAAAAAATATATTTATTATAATAAAAATACTGTGATAATTATAAAAATAGAGATTTCTCAAAAATTTGTATACAATAATTTTGCATAATTATCATTTGTAATTTTTTTCGTGTTTATTTTTGAACAAGTATTTTGATAAATATTTTATTAACTATTTTTTTTTGTTTACTTATTTTTGGATAATATTTAGAAAATATTCACAGCCTGCTATCGTGTTCGAAATTTGCGACCGGATTCTCCGCGCTCCATTTTTCCTTGAACGCGAGAGATTCCTTCTTTGGTTTATTCTTGAGATTATTGACACCGGCGTAGTGTTCCTCGATCTCCTGGAGCGTTCTGCCCTCCGTCTCTGGTAAAATGAAGTAGAGAACTATCCCGATGAGAATGTTTATGGATCCGTTGAACATGAAGGTCCCCGAGAGCTCCATTCCGTTCAACATGTACAGGAACGTCTTGTTCGCTATCGAATTGAAGATGTAACCCAGCGAAGCGGAGATTCCGGTTGCACCGGATCGCACCTACAATAATGAGACAAGAATTATTTTTTAATTTGTTTACTAAAATAATTTTTATCAATTATTAAGTGAGTGAAGTAATATTTACATTGGAATATTTATTTAAACAAACGTTTACTTTAATAGTTAAAAAAAGGTTTAATTAAATAATTGATTTTATATTGTAATGAAATTAATTTAGTTAATTCCGGATTTTTCAATTTTTTCAAGAATTTGCTTTATTTTTGCATAATAAATTTTAGTTGAGAAAACAATTTTTATTCTTTTTCCTAATATGACGGTAAATGCTATTTTAGTGCGAAACAAAATTATCTGTTAGCAGAAAATAAATTACACAGGATTTTGACGAACAAAAAGAAAAAATTATGTACACCGAGTGAAAAATGTGAAAATAAATCATGCAGTGGAATTGCCGTTCAATTATGTATGCAAAAGAATTTTTACTCGTTCGAATATTTTCATGTTACGTGAGTGAGATAACATATTGCAATTTTCAGTATACAATGACTATTTTTCAAATAAATTTGTCAATGTTAATTTGAGTTAAAAAAACAAGGAAAATTTTTTAAAAAAATATTTGTATCAAACACAACGAATAAAAAAATAATAATATCATACCGCAGTGGGGAAAATCTCTCCGATGAGGATCCAGGGAAGAAGTTTGATACCGACGTGCGAGAGAAAAGCGGCGCCGATCATGAGCGTCGTCGGTAGCCAATTCCACGCGTTGATGTCGACGAGATCGTGATTCAGCAAATAAAGGTGAATCGAAGTTGCGACGAAGCACAGCCCGTTTCCGAATATCGAGATGAACGTCAGTTTCCGCTTGCCGAGGAAATGAATCGCGAGGACGCAAACGAGAGTCCCAATGATTTCGGCGATCCCGAGCCACACGGTCGCGGCGTACTTATCGATCGGTGATTTGATTTCCTCGAAAATGGAGACGGCGTAAGTCTGCAGGGTCGTCGAGCCGCCGAGAGCCTCGCCGAAAAAAGTTATCCCCAGGAGCATGAATGGCCGAAGGACGCTTTTTTTGAAATAAGGCTTCCAGAATTTATCCTTCTTCCCATCCTTCTGATTCGTCGGCTGATCGATCGTCTCGACGATCGTTCGCAGCTCTCGCTCGACGTGCGAGGCGCTCACCCATCCGCGGAAAAAACGGAGCGACTTTTCCGCTTCTTTCAAGCGACCCTTGACTTTCGGGACAATTAAACATTGGATTAAAATTCAACTTGAAAAATATCCGCAGACTGATAATTATAGTAATATTAATAGTTA
>JAPYYX010001015.1:0-32833 GCA_030522605.1 Cremastinae sp. B BG-2022a | reverse complement strand
ACAACTTTCCCTAATAAACATAAGCTCAAAAACCGCATGCTACAGAGATAAACTATGACAAAATTCATTGATTTGGGGGCATCTATAGAACTACCTTAAATGATGAAGGATAATTTTTTTTTAAATTCAGAACTTTTTGAACCAGTTCAAGGTTAAATTTACGAAAAATATGTCTCGAAAATGAGAACAAATCTCTATAAAATAAACTTTTGATTAAAAAAAGAAAATAGAAAATATATTCGGCCGAATATCGTTTTAAAGTCAAGAAAACAATGACAAAAAATATTTCGATGATAAAAATAGAAAGGAAATTTACCCCACTCTTGTTTTGGTGGTGGATTTTTTGGATATAAGAGATAATATTGTAAGGCAAGAGACATAATCAATTAATTTATATAATTCAATTATTTTGTATCAATTATAAGTAAGAAGTCATAATGCGATTGAAATATAATTTAATAAACACGTTATTACAATACAGAAATTTAATCGCTTGATTGACACTCAGAGTGTGTTATAAAAAAATGAAAGAAAAAAAAACATTGGTTTTTTAACGTGCGCTAATACGGATAAGCTATTCAACTAAGAGGCTTAAAATTATTAATATACAACGTATTTACAATTCTTACAGCGATATTCCTAATATCTGATTCTGAGTTCGGAATCGAAGTATTGTTACAATTATGACGAATATATCGTGAGAAATAGATATTAACGAAAATCCATTGATTTTCGTTATGTTTTGAGTCTTTTGAAAATACAATGCCACAATTTATCCTGTTTTAAAAATATATATATATATATATTGTAAACTCTGCTTCAAAATATATCTATTAAGCTACGAAATAATTTCCGCCCTGCAGAAATAGAATAATATTTTTTCCACAACGGAAGATTCCAAAATATAATGGTATTCGAGAACATGATAAATATCAAAGTTTGAAGATTGCGAGTATTTAGTTCGGTAATAAGTGCAATATTGGAAAAAAAATTTTCTTCAGGACTGATGCATGCGAAAATGTTTGAACATTCTTTTTGTACAAGAAGCTATTAATAAATTTACAATTACAATTATGCGAGTTGTTTTTAAAATCTCTGGACGTAATCAGCTTCGATCCAATCGATTCTAAATCCAGTCAATATCGAATATATTGAATGAAAATTGAAACTCGAAAAGACTGTACGACGGATATTCAATCGGTACGAATAAGTTATATTAATTGTAATTACATTAATAACTCGTGGTTCATTATTTACAATCGTTGATTGGAGTGAATATTCGTTTCTTTTTCTTCTTCGTTCTTGAAAATGCATTCTACATATCGAATAAATAATCAATCAATGATCAATCATAACTAATTAGTAATTTTTTCAGCAAATTAATAATTATCTGATAAAAAAATAATAATCAATTTTTGTCGATGATCGATTAATTGTTTCTTCGTATTCAAAAGTGATCAGAATCGTGAAAATCTTGAGAGACCGAGAAGGAGTCTCTTGTCTGTATCGTGTCGACGTCCCATTCAGCGGCCGCGATCGCGAGAAGGAAGTGTTAGAAATCGTAAGAGGCCTCGTCCTCTTCCTTGTTTTTGGCGCCAAGGCCCATTTTGTACAGTCCTCCAGCGACGACGGCACCGATCAATGGTCCAGTCCAGTAGATCCAGTGATTTTCCCACATACCAAGAATCACCGCAGGCCCGAGGGTTCTCGCCGGATTCATTGAACTTCCGGTAATCGGAACTGCTGCCAAATGCGCCACGGAAATTGTCAAACCGATCGCCAACGGCGCCCAGCCCTTTGTGTCACTTCTTTTTGGGTCTGTTACCGCGTGCACGACTAAGACCAGCAAAAACGTCACGATTGCTTCCATCAGAAGTCCCTGGGTGCCATCCACTTCCGGGCCAAGATTCGTCGCGCCCAGGCCGAATTTCCAACGCGGTTGAGGAATCGATGCCTGGAAAAGATAAATGTTTTATCTTCAACAAAAAATTCTCTAATTATAAAAAAATCTCACAACAGACAAATATTTTGGAGTTTTATACCCGGAAAAAATTATTAAAAATTTGTTTAGAGTTAAAAAAACAGATAAAAAAATCTCGATTAAATTTTAGAGTGTTTTCCAAAATATCTTTTCTATTAAACGGTAAATGATTTTCTTTATACTTTGAGATCTTTGCTATAAATTATCATGAAATCTAGAAATTATTTGCATATCGATTTTATTCTCGAAAGTACCTTAAAAAAATGTGAGCGAAATTGACAAGCTTCCGAGTGGAAGATGTAACGAAAGAAATGAATGAAAAAAAAGGATCGACTCGAAACAGCGATTTTTTCATCTTTAAGGCCCGGGGTCGTGGGACCAAGCGGCACGTTACAGGATCCTGGCGAAATAACCTTGGCAATTTGCCGTTCATCGCGCTGCTGCACCTTTTCGCCACATGTAGGTTACATAGAGGCGTGTAATCGTGTACATATATATTTATATGTATTATTTCTTTCCTCCCTTCGATCCCCGTGCGGGAGAAAAATTTTTACGTACGTGTACACGAAGACGATAAAAAAAATGGTAAAGAGGTCGACCTATCCGTTCGATCTATACCCCGGAGGCACGAGGGGAACTCCTCGTATTTATGTAAGAGAAACACACGGGGCAAATTGTACATCCGATAAAAAAATGTTGTAAAGAAATGAAGACGAAAAATCACGTTGGAGGTCGTATGAACACCGAGAGTTCGATGAAGAGACGAGAAATCGAGAAACGTGTAAAAATGATCCGAGCGATGATTATTGAAAATGAGAAATTTACCTTGAGTATCGCTGCGCCGGCAATTGCTCCGCAGCACTGGCAAACAACGTAGCACAACGATTTTAGCAGAGTGCAATTACCGCTTGCGAGGAGGCCCACCGTCACCGCTGGATTCACGTGACAGCCTGATATTGGACCCAGAACCTTCAAGTAAAATTATTAAATCTTAATTTTTGAAATTATTTATTTTTTTCTATCGTTAATTTAAGATTTTTC
Source organism: Cremastinae sp. B BG-2022a (assembly GCA_030522605.1). Lineage (NCBI taxonomy): Eukaryota > Metazoa > Arthropoda > Insecta > Hymenoptera > Ichneumonidae > Cremastinae sp. B BG-2022a. The sequence continues at coordinate 29,811 of JAPYYX010001015.1, read as the reverse complement.
AAATTTCATGAGTTGATTTCAACTCATGTTGAATGAATGAAACTCAAGTCAAATCGAGTTTATTAATGGGCGATTTTTGAACATTTTTCGAAATGGTAAGAATGACACGAGAATCAAGTCGATCTCTTTTTATTATTAATAAAAAGTAACAAATTGATATTTTTTTTTATGATGCTTTCTATTGGAAGATTTCTGCAGATAACGATAAATTATAAAACAATTTCAAGTACAACTGATAAATATCGAATGAACAGATCGATTGGAAAATAATTTGTTCTGCGCTTCTTCAGAAAGGGGTTTGTATATCGTAATACATACTCATAAGTCAATTTCATTTAGAAAATAATAATTTATTTTTTTGGAAATTACAAAATTTCAAAATTTTCAAAATTTGAGGCCTCGATCATCGTTAAATGAATTAAAAATTGTTACCAACTCTCATTGTTTTTTGATACCACAATAAATTCCTCATGAACAAAATGAACATAAATTCCTAACGAAATTTCTCATGACTGTTTTGAGACTCAGACAAATGTACGTTAATTAAATCAATACACATTTTTTTGTAAATCACGTTTTTCTGTAATATTTGGAATACCTTAAACTGGAGATCGTAAACAAATATTCAACAGACTGACTAAAAAATTTTTTTTGTTTATTTGTAATCTGAAGTTCAAGAAGCGAAAAGGTAATCGATAAAAAGTACTCCAATTATTATTAAATCAATGCACATTTTTTTGTAAATCACATTTTTCTGTAATATTAGAAATACCTTAAACTGAACATCATAAACAAATATTCAACAGACTGACTAAAAAATTTTTTTTCTTCATTTGCAATCTGAAGTTCAAGAAGCGAAAAGGTAAGTGATAAAAAGTACTCCGAATCTTCTATGATCGGTTTTGCACACGTGACACGTGCGATCATTGAAAAGTTACATTCGGGTACGATGGACCCAAGAACCCGGCGGCCCAGTTCTCATGCACGCAGGCAAGGTCTCGAATCCCCTGGGGCATTTAAAGAACGGGCATGCGCGCGATCCACGCGCGTCTCGCAGCTGTTACGCAACCCCCGCGGTGAGCGCGCCTTTTTTCTCATGTCTCTTTTACTCTTCATTACGAGTCTAACTGTTTTCGATTCTCTTTATTCTCAGTCCTCAATGAAATTTCAAATAACGAATTCTCAATAGAGAGACGATCGAAATAAATTGTTCATCGAACTCGAAATCAATGAGTTCAACGTCCAAACATCATCAATTCCGATTATCATCGAAATGTCAACCCCCGAATGAAATTGATTGCCCAGAAAAAAAGCTCCTATTAAATAATTCAATTTACTAGATATTATCGAATAAAAACATTAAAAACATTTCACTCTCGATCGTTTCGCAAGACTCCCGGACAATGTATACGATTTTTTTTATTTATTTTTAACCGTCGAGTCAAAATAATTCGTATTAATCAAATGGACTTTCACGCGATAGACATTTATCGAAGTCAGCGAATTACGAGATCATCGAGAGACTTCCATTAACTTACCGTAATTACGTTCGATGGTTATGCTCGGGCGCAAAATACGCTCGCGCGTTTATGCGAATAGAGCGTGTCTCGCGAATTAGCTCGCAATATTTTTCGTCGCCCGAGGGCCTGGCGACCCACAGCCTCGAGTCATCGTCACACGTGCGTTTTATTCCTTCTCGCGCGCTCTTTTGCCCCAACTCTGTGCAAAATTAAACGATTCGAGACTCTCGAGAGTGTCGGCCTTTCCGAAAGGAAGTTATCGACCGCTTTTGTCTCGCGCTTCGCTTTTTTTTTTTATTATTTTCTTTTTCAAAGTTTTGTAATTCCCGTCGAGGTAAATGATCTCAGAGAGTTGTGTCACTACGTGGGATTTCTTCTCTTTTCGATTATTATTATTACTTTCGGTGTGGGAAGAAATGACAACAATTATCGATAAAATTTGTTTTAATGTGGTCGATCCGGTATTCACTGGTCAGATGACGGTAAGCGCAGGAAATTTTTTTCAAAAAATCGGCTGTTCAGATACACTTTTTCTCAAAGATTCAGTTTTGTCTAATTTTAAATTTAGGTAAAGTTTGGTAAAATTCAATTTAGGTAAAATTTAGACAAAACTAGATTCAGAAAAAAAATACTTTAATCTAACATAAAATCGATGAGCAATTTAATTTAATTCTTCCTTTCGATACTAAATTCATACATTTCATTTTTATAACAGGTATTATTATTTTGTTTGAATATTAATTTTTTTGTTGAGCTTTTAAATCATCGCTTTGAAAATTTCTCATATAAATCTCGGCGCTAAATAAGTAATCAGGATCGATAAAGATGTATAAATTGCATTTTATGTGATATCCATGCAAATTAATATTCATGTTTAAAAAGGAAAATGATCGATCGATCTTTTTTTTTTGCACAAACTCCCGGTACTTGGGAGGTTTATCGTGATTTGATAATATCACATCGCGAACGAGACGTGAGACCAGCTCCGCTCACGGAAAAATTTATTTTATGAGGTGTGAACGTTTGAGAATTCGCCCCGCGGTGATTTTTCGCATTCTAGCTGAGGAATATTGATTACTCGTCACATTTAATCGCGAACAAAAAGAAAAAGATTTTAATTAAATTCATTTATAATTAATTTGCATCTTACAAAATTAATTTTTTTACTTTGTTGCTGCAGTTGCGTGCGAAATTATGAAAAAATGCAATTTTCCTCGAACCTTAGAAAGTAAAAAAAGGAGATCGAAAGAAAAAGTCACATCTTGACCTTTTTTACGTACACGCGTTTTATATATACGAGTCGCGAGGTGGATAATTATTCATAGAGTAAACGACTGTTCGGTGTATTTCATCAATAAGACCGATATTATTTTTATTACCGTTTGTCCATAAACGAGCTCACTTTTATTCCCGTTTTACAATAGTAATTAGAAGAGACGATGTTATGGATGGGAGCTAAACGTTGACACACGTGGTTCAAACTGCGCCGAAGCTTTTTTACGTTCAGCGGTGAACGGAAATTTTTCATTTTTTTCCGTTCTTATATTTTTTTCATTCGCAATTTTTCTCACTATTTTTCCTTTTTTGTTGACTTTACGATAAAATTCACTCACGCTTCATCGCCTTTTGCTCACATTTTGCAAAAAAAATTCACTTATGGAAAATAAAATTTTTTTCACCGAGATAATAAGGATGACGTAATTTTGTTGGAAATTTTTTTTTTGCTTCTATGAGGGTGTCATCGAAGTTTTATTATTTCGTGACCGGTCGAAAGTGTGACGTTCCGGCGAGGACAGTGCATAAATTTGTCGTTTCCATCCTGGCACGTTTTTATTTTTCATTTCTCCTCAGGAATAAGATAAAAAATGAATAAAAAATGTGCAGAGGAGATTCCTCGAAAAATGAGACGATCTTGCGATTTCTTCGAAATGAGCCCTACCCCGAATTTTAGCATTACGAGAAAAAGATGGGGAAATTTTTGGTTGCGAAGAACGATCGTAATCTTGCAGGTAAATACGTATAAATCAACGAAAACTGACCAAAAATAATAATTTCTATTGCAAACGAGTTAATTATTATTTAGATTTATTTCAAGTCGGCATTTAAGAATTTATGGGTCATAAAATATGTCTGACAAAAATTGTTAAAATGTCTTTGCTCTTCTGTTAGAAAGTGAAATTTTTTTCATACGTCAGAATCTAGAATTTAATATTTTTCTAGAATTTTATTTATAGTTTTCATATTGCTTATTATGTAAACAATAAAAATGAAATTCCAGACAAAAAATTTTTTAAACCGAATATTAAGATAGTTTATGTATGCCAAAGATCGAAATGAATAGACAAAAACTTTTGTCTGTTATACATTTTTAAGGTACACATTACGGAATATACATTTTAAGGAACATTTACAAGGTTCATTTTTGTAAATTTTTTGTAAATTTAAAGAACTTTAGAATGGAATACCCTGTGTACCATACAGTGATTCGTTTTCAAATAAGGTAAAGAATTTTTGAATATATTGAGAAATTATATGCTGAAATTTTAGCGATTTTTTATGATTTCTAATAAAAGCGACACAGCCTTAAAGTTGTGGCAGATGAAAAAATTGATAAACTGTACCAATTTTTTTCCCTTCGATCGTTATTTCAATTTTTAAGTATATTGAATTTATCTAAATAAAAAAAGAACATTTTTCTAATTTGTAGTAATGCACATTATTCACATTATGTGCACATTTTATAATAATGTATTCTTGCAATTTTTCTCTTCCAGGCAATTATAAATCAACGAAAACTCTCACCGGAAATAATAATTTCTGCTGCAAAGTAATTAATTATTATTATTTAGATTCATTTTAGGTAAGTATATATTTAACGTTGCGGTACATCAAAAAATTGTACCTTTCTCCTTTCATCGTTTTAAATTGTTATATACTGAATTTACGTAAAATAAATTATTGTAATTTGAACCAATGCCTATTACAATTATTTTTTAAAGTAGATACGCTTGTATATACAAGATGTAGCAAACGTATGAAGAATTCTGGCAATCTTTCCCTTTTCATGAGAGATTGAATTTCACCGTTGCCTTGGATCTTCCTAATCTGTATCTCGTAGCCTATTTAACGATTATGAGTCGCGAATATGGTCTTAAGCGAATAGAAATGGGAAAATGTATTTCGCTATTACCCGCGGAGGCAAATCTCATTAAGATCTCGATTTCTGGGACAATCGAGAGTTGCGGTCGAGATGAGAGAGCATGAGCCGGAGAGAAAAAGAGATCGGATGTGCTCCGGGGCGTATCGCGTCCTCTTCGCCATTCAGGACTCTCCGGCATGCGTTCGAAAAGTTACGCAATCCTTTATTTGTGTACGTATGAGAACGAAAAAAAAACGGGCACTCTTCAATTTGAATATATTTGTCATTCGTGGTTTATGCCGAGTGTCTCCGGGCTCAAGAACTTTTGCCTCGAGAATAAAGACGAGAGTCAACGTCTTCATTTCTTGTACTCTCCCTCTTGATCTCGATTCTCTCGCATAAAGTTCCCATTAAATTTTTTTTTTTGATTATTCAACTTTTTTGTCATGAAAAAATTTGAATGAACAAATAAACTATTTTACTCGAGGAAATTTTTTTAATTGGCATTCTTTTGTTATCAGCATTTCAGCCTTATGATTTTATAATGTAAAAGCAAAATAAAAAAATACAAAAAAATATTAAAAAATTAAAAAAACTTATTTTCTTTCATCAAAGTACATTTTAACAGGAAATATATTAATATACTTTATTAATATATAACAGTTTTCCTTTCGTTGTTCAACTTTTTTGCGACGAAAAAAAAATATTTCAATGGTCAAATAAAACCATTTTACTCCAGACAATTTCTTCACTTATCATTCTCTTATCATCAGTACGTCAATAAAATCATAACATTTTCATAATAATAAAAAATGTCCTTCATAAAAGAAAAATTATATTTTGTTCATATTTTTTGATCATAATTTTCTTTTTTGATTTGTGGAAAATCTTTATTGAATATCTCTCTGTTGTATTTTGTTTGCCTTTCAGAGTTCTTTCTTTTTCTTTCGTTCTTTTTACTCCACTACCTCCACGTCTTGGGCTCTTTCTTTTCGATAAAATTGCACGCGATTCCTGGACATCGCTAACTCCGTACATATTTATATATTTGCACATCAATGCGTACTCACGTGCGTGCAAATATATTCGTACATTAGTAAGAATTAAGGCAAAAGGCGAGCCGAGCGGTACAACTCTGATTTAATCGCGATAAATTAAAGGTTACGCAAACCTAATGTAATGCTCGCGCGATTTTTTCTCGACCATTTCTTCCCTGTCTTTCGCCATCTCATTCGTTTGTTCCGCCGGAATTTGCGATTATTATCTGAGCAAAAATCAAATATGTAATGAGATTAATTTAGCAATTTTTTTGCAAATATTTAGTTGAAAATTATTGACATTTCAAGCGATCAGGAATTTCGAGGATAAAATAAATTTAGCTTGGAATGAGCGAGGAAAAATGGCGAAAGTGGATCACGATGAGTTACTTTTTCTCGAATTAATTGATTCACGGCTGATTAATCAAGGCGAGATATCCAATCGTTGCTTTATTCACAAAGGGATGGAAATTTCATTGATTCAAGGCCGCACAAAGGGGGAAAGAAAAATCTACGATCGATTTTACCCCTTTACATATCAATGAGCAATTCTCCTCAAGTGACACCGAGTGGAAGAAATAAAATATGAGAGAATGGAAAACAAAAAATTTTCTATAAAAAATTGCACGCAAAAAATTCTCCGTTAAAAATATCACATAAAATTTTATTTAAATTTTTCTCGTATCGATAAAAAAAATCAAAAATCCGGAAATGAATTTTCCAAATCACAAGTTCCTATGAGAAATAAAAATGAAACAACTTTTCTTTCATCAAAAAAATACATTCAAAATTAAAAAAATATATTACCAAAATTACGAATCACTGAAAATTTGCATAAGCCAATTTTTTGCAGTGCTCAAAAAAATAAAAAAAATAATTTCGCAATGAAGTTTGAAAATCACAAATTTCGACGAATTTCCGTCTAATTTTTTTTCCGTCCCCCATAAAATAAAATAAATAATAATTCTAACATTTCACCACAGAGAAAATTCAATTTTTTTAAACATATTCCCAAAATTACGAATCGCAGAAAATTTGCGTTAGAGAATTTTTCGCTGTACTTTGTAGTGCGCGAAAAAAATAAAAATAAAAAAAATTTTACAGCGCTTCGCTCACCGGCTTGACGATTCTGGCTCGAGGCTCGCGAATGTGTAGAAGGGTAAATAAGGCCGCGTATTCGCCCAAGGGGGTCTTAACGTGGCACACACGGGATGGTGCAATTTTGCCCCGGAGGCTCTGACAACCTACTCGTTCGCTCATTCTTTATTCTCGCGACTTTTGCGGCTCAACCAGAGTAAATATCTAAAAACATTTATGTAAATACAGTAACGCGAACAATCGTAAGATTTTTGTTTCTCCATTTTTCATTGTTTTCACTTTTCGTATTACTTCATAACGCATTCGAGATTAAAAAAATATTATATTTTAGCCAAATTTTGACGTTTCTGCTTGAAAAAAATGACACTGCACGGATTTAATTAGCATTTCAATTTTTTAAGAAATCCCGCGAGAGAAATTTTTTAAAAATGTCTCTCAGCTAATCTTCGTCGTGAATAATCGTCTGGTAATGTCAGAGGCCATAAATTACAAAAAAATTGATAATAAAATTGAAATTAGCTTTGGAGTAATGAAAATATGGAAATTTTAATAGAAAAAAATAGTCTTCTGAGATGACAATGTAATTTTTTTTCTAATACATCACAAAACATTGTTCGTTTCGAATCAACTCTTTGCGTCGAGCATTTTCATGACTACGTAAGCTCGTTTTTAAACTTCAAAGAAAAATGCTTACGTTCGTATGGAAAAATTGCCTCGAGTTACAACCAAAGCGACGATTATATAGACATTAGGAAGAATTATCCAACGAGGAAAAAAAAAATAATTGAGAATCTCGCCAGGATATTAAATAAGAAATGTAGGACTGCGAAATCATGAAGACAATTTTTTATTTTTTCAGTGCAAAATCGTCATGCTCTCAAAAACAAAATTTCTCAAGCAAAAACGAAAGTCGTGAAAAAATGACCGGAGAGAATTTTGGGCTCTCATTGGACAGGATAAAAAATGAGTTCTGTTAAAATTTGTTGCAGGCTTCCATTTTTTTTATGCGTATAGTAAAAAAAATTTGAAAACGTGCGAAATTCGAGAGCTTGTGCGTTATAGGCCGGTGTAATAAATTATTTTGGGGCCGAGGTCGATTCCCTATACTCGTACGTACAAAGACAATTTGAAAGGACCACTTCGTTTTTCTTCTCCTTATTTTTTTTAAGGATGTGGAAAGAATTTTTTTTGGGGCTTCATTCATTACGTTGCATCAAGCTTCGCCATAAATTTCGGTCCGCCCGTAATATTTACGATGCAAGAATTATTGGTTGATCGAGCATTATTTTATATTTAAAAAATCACTTTTCCCATTTCTCTGTCGGCGTCATTAAAAAACGTTTTTTTTTATAAATCGTCATTAAAGTACAATCTGAATGATTTTTTTCATTGAGTATATTGTTTGGTTTTTATATATCTGATGGAAAATTTTTGTGATTTTTTACCACAGTAAAATGATCAGAGTTTAAAAGGACTGTGATCGATGGGACGGTCGAGGATCATTATTCACTCTTTCTGATAATGAATGATCGAGTGAATTGAGAAATGCAGAACAATGGGGAGAAAGAGAGAGAGGAAGAGGGAAAGGGGAGAAAGAAAAAAGAAAGGAAAGAACGATAAATTAGTGTTTAATTACTGCTATAAAGTGTCGAGCGATCCTATTCGAAAATTATTAATCGTGATTACACGAGTATTTCGTTTCGTAACGGATATACGCTCTTTTATTTCAATCTAATTCCATCGATCAAAGTCAATTTTAGAGTGTCAAGTGTCAAGTTTTAGAGTGTATAGTTTCCGACGTATTCCAATAAATTGAAAAATTCAATCAATTTGTTTTTAAAAAAATCAATTTTTTTGATATCGATTAAGATGACTCGAATGTACCAGCTGGCAAATATCTAATTGTGGTAGACATATGCAAAACGTTCAAGTATTAAAATTATACATTTTTCGAAAAAAAAATAGTCAAATAATCGAATTTAAGCGAATCAGAAAAAAATGATAGTCGTCCAAAAATATGAATTGACATTTTTCACGTGTATTTCACGTATATTGAATGAGCTCAATTAAAAGGAGAATAAATAATATTATATAGACATTAAAAAATGGCAACTATTTAATATTATTGATTTTATTATTAATTGATTGAATGTTTAATGTTATAGAATTAAAGCGATTAAAAACGAATTAGGAATGAACCTGAGCGAGAGCGGCGACCGCGAGGCCGAACGTGAGCGCGATGTGGAGAATCGTGGGCGGCACGGCTTCTTTCCACGTGACGCAAGAAGCGCATCCTATGAGAACGAGAAGTGCCGTGCCGAGAGCTTCTGCGAAGAGCGGAAGAAGAAAGTCGATTTTCGAGACTTCCTCCAGCCCGACGAAATCTTTTGCGTCTGGAAAAATTTTAATTTAATTTATCAATAAACAATCATTACTCAATTGACAAACATTTTTTTCATTGAAAGAACATTGAATAAATTTCTATCGTTTAATTATATTTTTGTGTAAGTAAAAAAAAATTAATGAGTCGACGAAGCTTTCATTCAATAAAAATTTATTGTAAGATCGGAATATTAAGAAATTAATTTAATAATTGAGATAAGAAAATGATCATTGATAAAAAGAAAAGCATTGACCTGAAATCAAATATTCGTTAAATGATTCTAACAACGTTATTTCTCGCTTATTTATGCGCGATCTTGCTGGTTGACCTTATCCTCAACGTCGGCGTCGAGGCTCCGTTAATTAGCAGGTTTAAGGCCGTACTTTTACACGCGATGCGAATACGCTATTATTTATCATTGATCCCACTTTCTTCTTGTCATTTAACAATTCACGAGCCCTCGTGAATTATTACGCAATTTTTTTCCATTAATAAAATAAAATCACTGACTTTTCCTGATTTATTATTTCATCCTTTCAAAACTTAATACAATTTTTGACACAACTAAAACAATTATTTGAATTTTGATACAAAATAAAATTTTTTCATTTATAAACTATTAAAATAAAATCACAAATTTTCAAATTTATGAAATACATTTTTTTAAATAAAATTTACAATTTCAATTTTTATAAAATTTAATTTTTTAATCAAATTGGAGAAATTTTTTTTTTTCATGTACGGATTAAAATTTGTATTTGTCGAGACATGAGGACATAACTCGTGATTAATAGTTTTCTAAAGTTTGATAATCGTCAATTATCCATGACCCATTTACGCATAAATCATGAGAGATAAGTGAAATTATTGAAATTCATGATATCATCTATCACCGGCTGATACCGATCAAAATTTGAGAATTGTTTTTTTTCACACTTTTTTGAATCCAGATTAAATTCATGTCGCAAGTCCAACGTCGGCGTCAATATCGTTGCGTAACAATTCTTTGTCCCTACTCAAAATAACATAATAAAAGTATGAAAATCCGAATCAAATTCGATTCAAATAAAAGTCCACGCGGTCTCACGATGCTTCTCAACCGGTTTCATAGCCGATGGATTTTAGTGTATACAAATTTTCGACGCGTGATCACCGAGACGAAATCTCGAGCTGGGATAGAATTTTCATACGTCAGGTTATAAAATTTTTTTCACGTCGCCATGAGCGCGCAAAAAATGACAGGACGATGAATTAAAAACGAATGACGCGTTAGGAATTGAGAAAAGTCGAGAAAAAGTCGACATTTGCTTCAAAAAAATTTGTTCTATCAATTTTTGTCTTTTGAGACAAAAAAATCAATTTTTTTATCACGAATTTATTGAGATCAAATTTTTTATCACCAAACGTCCAATATGAATTTTTTTGACAGTCGAAATAAACATTAAAAATGTCCCGCTTTTTATTATCTCCCGGTCAATTATAAATTAGTGCCGGAAGAGCGAATAATTCATTCGAACAATTCCATAACGCGTGTGAATAAAAAATCCTCACGGCTCAGGTGGAACCTTGAATTTTGATCGCAAATGAGAAACGTGACGGTTTTTCTCAGCTTCTGCATTACCAAAACATAGATTTATCGTTTCTTCAATCTTTTTAGACTTCTCGAGACGAACTGACTCATCGCTTACCAAAATAATCGATAAAAAATCATCGATTATTATTCAAACGTATGCTAATTCATATGAAATCCAGACAAGCTGAAGTGATATCCTTTTGTTAATCAAATCTTCGTGATTCGTTGAAAAAAAAAAATTTCGAGTCATAAACTTTTGACGCAAAATCGTACCTTGCCAAGATTTGCTCATCGTGTCCAAAAATCCCCAATCCTCGGAATATGGACACTAATTTTTCCTTCTCGTGTAAATAGTCCAAAAAATCGTCACTATTGAATTTTGGACGATACGAGAGTCCAATAAGTCGCACTATTTTTTCGCCTATTATTTATATTGTTATTTTTGTCACGATTTTTCCTCAAGCCTCGAAAAGGCCGAAATTCAGCTTCAAATAAACATCTACCGACTTCTCGATGTTTCTTCGCTTGTCAGGCGAATGTCAAAGGAAAAAACAAAGGAATGAAAATGAAAAAAAAAAATAGACGCGACACGTACACTTTGAATTTCGAGTGCGAGGGTTTAGTCGGTTTTATCGAGTGCGCGGAACGCGAGTTTCGCCTTCATATGTATCGTCGTGCAATCCCCCTCCGATCGCTCATCCCCCCTTCTCTTTTCTCTCTTCCCTTGTCAAAGTTACTCCGGATTCCGTTTGAAATGCTCTCGACGTTTCTTCTTCTCTTCACGAACTACGATTCGCCGATTTTTCGAAAAATCGGTACAACGGGAGGGAGGAGAAAAACGGAAATAATTTGTCCCTCTCCGTCTCGCTGTTGTTATTCCTCAAACGAGTGCTTCTGTTCTCTTTCCTCGTAAAAATTTCATAATAAAAGACGAGATTAGAGGAAATGCTATTTTTTTAGATTTACTCAAGTGGTGCTTTATTTTTTTGCTAAAATGAGACGAAATTGTGCGGAAATTTTGTTAGAAGAAATTGTGGAAAATGTTTCAAACTTTTCTCGCGTGGATTTGTTTATGTTTTGGAGAGATTTTTTATGCTTGATCAAGTTAAATAAAAGTTGAAGAAAGAAGTGATACAAATTCGTCTTGTCATTCAAAACAATTTATCTCGGGAAAATACTGGGATCATTCTCACTGTTTATGAAAAAATTTTACAAGTTTCTTTTTCGCATCTATTTGCATTGTTATTCTTTGTCTTATAATAATATTTTAACCTGATTGAGTCAAGACGAAAAAGAGTTTAAAAAATAGATACGATATTTCGTCTTTATCTTGATATTATCTCCGAAACAAATTTAACTATTTTTTTGACAAAATATTAAAAAATTAACTAACAAATAAAATATTCTAATTCTCAAGTTTGAAAACTAAAATTATTTTTTATTCCTTCGAAGGAAAAATTTGTAGATTTTCGTGGAGAAATTTCCTAATTTTCTCGAACATATACAATGTTTCATTTTTGTTCTCTTCCTAGCAGATTGTAATCCAATCGAGTCGAACAGAAAGAAAAACGATTGAATTTTGATTAATGAATTTTCATAAATCGTTTCCATTTCTATGGAAAAATTTTCCAAAATTTTTTTATCTTCTCACTATCAATAAAACAAATATTACCTATTTTTTCGATAAAATATCAAAAACCAATTGAAGACGAATCAAATTTCAAAAATTTCGACATTCAAAGAAGTAAAAAAAAAATTTCGAGTAAAAATTTTCCCAATTTTCTCTAACGTACAATGTTTAATTTTCGTTCTCCTTTACGAGATTTCAACCCGATCGAGTCGAAGAGAAAAAAGAAAGAGAGAGGACAGGCAATTTTTACTTTCAAGAGAAAAGAGCAACGAAAAGGTTCGACTCCTCTTTGCTCTCATAAAACATACTCGGCGTCACGTGTATATTTAGTGAGCGGTTATGAGAGTGTGTTTGTCGTATAGCAAAAGAGTTTTGCCCCAAGGTGTGTAGCGAAGTCCCAGCGCGACGATCCCACACGCGCGGCAAGTGCAACTTCACCGGAGCAAAAGTCAGTTCGGCGATTCGTTGATCTCTTTTTTCCTCCTCATTTTTTTTTCGTTTTTATCGTCCGTGTTCCAAAATCCATTGTCTTCGCTTTCAGACTCATGTTTCTCATACTATTTCGAGAGAGACAAAAGAGATAGAAGGAAAAAGACGAGAATTATATTCTTTTGAACGCGCTGTCATGTTCACTTTGACCGTCTAATGGTCGGTCTCGTTCTTCTCAAATCGTTACGAACAATTCACTCGACTTTTTTCTACGATTTGCAACAAGAGTCCTGGGTCTTTGACTCGTTTTTATCGAGAATCTCGAGCTCCTTTTTTTCTCGCGGTTTCTAGCGATGATAAATACTTTTTTTATGATTTTTTTTGTTGTTACTCCGAACTATGCGAATTTCTTCACTAAATGTTGCTTTCGAGATAGTTACTAATTGTCACGAATATAAAAAAGTGTGAACTAACGAAAGCCTTAAACGAACGTTTAAAAATATTTTTGAAACAGATCGAGTAATAAAAAAAATTTACTTTATTCAGGTGCAGGCGATAAGAAATAGTTTCGAGATAAAATTTACTACCGAAGTAAAACATTCGACCAAAAAGTCTCGTAAATCAGATGACCTTTGAATGAACATGAAAGTTGCTTGTTCATCGTTTTTACTCAAATTTAAATTATACAAATATTATATAAGTTATACAAATTATACAAGTTTCTTGTGCCAAATTTTTAACAATATATTTTCTTTCAAAATAATATTGACAAATTTTTTATTACGAATTTTAAAAAAATTTTTATTTCATAAAAACATTTTATTTCATCAATAAATTTTTATTCCATTAGAAAATATTTTATTCAGGTACTCGCGATAAGAAATTACATTCAAATTGAGATAAACTTAACACAAAGTTAAACATTGAAGTCTTGCAAATTTAACAACCTTTGAATAAACATAGAATTGCTTGTTACGTTGATTATACAAATTCTGAACTATTTAAATTTTAGTTCCTTCCACAAATTATTTGACTAATGTTGTTTGTGATAACATTGATAAATTCTCGCGAGTCAAAAATAAATGAATTCAACAAAAAACAGTGAAGAAACATTTTAAACTAAATTGAGTTCCTTACGCTTCAGTATTGAAACAAGCTTTTTAATATCTAAGTAACAAAATGAAGTAAAGTTCCACAAATCAAATCTTACTCGTGCATAAATTCAAAATTAAAATTATAAGATTACAATTTAAATAATTAAATTTCTTGTTAGGAATTTTTGCACAAAGTAAGCCTAAAAGTATATTAACAAAAAATGACGACATTAAAAATACATATGTAGTAAAAATTTTTTTTTTCAGGTGCTCGTGATAAGGAATAGTATTAAGATAAAATTTACTGCCTAAGTAAAACAATGAAGTAAAGTATCGTAAATCAGAGGACCTTTGAATCAACATGGAAGTTACTTGTTCGGATTTTTTTTGTAATTCACTCCCTGGGAGCATTAGAGGTAGACTATTATGGGCTTCTGGTCTTTATCTGCCTCGATATCGTTCCACTTGTACTCACGTTAAACAAGTATCGAGATAACGCTCTTACACGCGTTTTTGCGTGTATATAGATTCTCTCGGCAACGAAATATCTTCGCGCGCCAGCCTTTGTACCAAAAAGCGACTTTTACGATGTGTCATACCAACAACTGGCACTCAAACGCTCGATCCTGACGTTCTTATGCAACTGCAACTATTTTTCTCTCCTCACAAACCTTGCACTGAATTTCCACAGAAGAAATCTTCACGTCCCTGCCACTTTTCCTTTATTTTAATTAAATTTACACCTTCTTATAAGGAACAGTACGATTTCGGAATAAAATTTTGAATTTTTATGAGATGGAAAATCATTCATAAAATCAAAAACAAATTACAAAAAAAATCATAATAAAAAAAATTGAAGAAAAGATAATTTAATAAAATTTTTAAACAATCATATATTTAATAAAAAATATTTAAAAATATTTTGAATTTGAAAAAAGAAACAATGTTTCTAAGTAAAATACGACTTTTGTACTTTTTAAAAAAATAAAATATGTATATTAATGCAATTACGTATATAGGAAATGAATATACAGGAATGGATGGAAGATTTTTTGTTCGAACGTGACCTAATTTTGAATGTTCCGTGTCTCTAACGCCTCAATCCTACGCGGTCTTTTACAAAAAATATGACGAAGAAGTAAAAAATTCCTCTGGAATAGTTTGCAGGTTCGAAAGACAGAATATTATTCGAGACTAACGAAATCGGCGTCTCATGAACAGCAGCGATGGTAATTATACGCCGAAAAATTGGGACACCGAAAAACCGACGCAGCTTTGGCAAACAAGAGCTAAAATGAGATAGCGCACCAGCTTATTTACCTCACCAAAACATTTTTTTAATTCTCTCATTACGATTTTATTTCCTCGATTTTCCTTTTGTATACTTTCAGTTTTTTTTTTCGTACATAAAAAAGGGATGAACTAAAGAACGAATTCTTTATACAATTACAAAAAAATATGTGCAAAGAAAAAAATTAATTTTTATCTCACCAAAATATTTTTCGAATTTTAATTTCGATTATTTTTTTCTCATAATTTTTTTGTATCTTTCACTTATTTTTTTACATAAAACATAAAGGGATGAATTTGAAGACGAATCCGTTGTAAAATTCTAAAAGAAAAAAATCTCACGAAATATCACACTGTGGAATTGCAAGTGCAAATTGTTGATAATAAAATAAAAAATTTTCCTCACCAAAGTTTGTGAATTCTGATTCGATAATTTTGATTATTTTTTACATTTTTTACGTATCTCTCAGGCGTTTCTTTACATATAAAATAGGGGGTTGAATTTAAAAGCGAATTCCTTGTAAAATTCCAGAAAAAAGATCTCGCGAGTGTCACGCTTCGAAATTGCCAGTGCAAATGTTTGAAGGTAAAATAAAAAATGAAAAAAAAGAGGATAAAAATGGAAGATGGCTGAGTGGCTTGTATAATGAAAGATATATGTATGTAATCGAGAAAAAGAAGAACCTTGCTTTGCGTTACATTGCATTTTATCACGCGCCCCTCCTACGTCCCAAGAAGATACAAGGTGTCTCAAAAAAATTCAAATAACAAAAAAATATGAATTTGATGAAAAAATTTTTTTTTCTCATTTCATTTTATAAATTTTGCGAAACAATTTCGACAATTATTTAAATTGTATGCAAAAGTCGATAAATCCCGGAAACGATTCACTTTGGAAGAAGTGAAGAAAAAAAAGCATGAAAACAATAGACAATCCGTAATGGAAAAATCTGTATCGCTTCGAGCAGTCGAGCAATTATTTTCGAAGATCGCTCAGATCCGGTGCGAAAAGAATCGCGGCTCGAATGAAAGGAAAATAACATCTTCGGTGGAGTTGTTACGAGAAAATTGTTGCTGTAGCACCGTGGGATTGAGAAATAATAGAAACACAATAGAAGAAAAAAATGCGTCGAAATTTCTTCCTTACTTGTCGAACAATAAAATTCACCTCGAATTATTGACAATTTTACAAAAAAGCTTTCTTCCAAAGATGCAATTATGAACAATAAACGAATATAGATTCTGATATATAAAAGTACTCAGACATTCATAATAATTTCTTCAGAATACGAAAAGGTCGAAGTCATGAAAAACTCGTTCAACTTTTCCCAGTTCAAAAATTTTTGTTTTTAAAGAATATTTTATGGAATTGGTGAAGTATCGGAAGGTAAAAATTAGAGAGAACTTTTATTTCGATGAAAGTAATTAGATAAATTGAATTTTCGTAATAAATTTAAAAATTATTTTCAAAAATCAAATATCTTTAAAAACTCGTTAAATTTTTTCAATCCAAAAATTTCGTTGCTTTTACAATGTTTTACCGACTTTATGAGCGTCGAAAAATAAAAATTATAGATCGAACTTGTTATGAGGGCAATTATAGATCGAAAGATACCACAAATTGAATTTTCACAATATTTCCAAAACATTAAAAAAATTAATAACTTTTAATAATTCGTTAAATTTTAGCAAGTATATAAAGTCTTTATATTTCCAATTTTTTATCGAATTTATGAAGCGTCAAAAGATAAGAATTAGATAGAACTTGTTACGAGAGTAATTAGATCGAAAAATGCGGAGCGATCGGTGAAAAATATGCGTGTATAACGAGATGCATTATTTTTAAAACGAGGCTCCCTCATGTCCCTCCGCCGAGAGGCTCGACGCGTCGCTGCAATGCGAGAGCCTCGATCCATCGTTTTATTCACTCGCTTACACTTTTACACGATCTCGCTGTGGGGAAGGTTAAGGTTATCGCATCCCAGGTGTTCGACGTTATGTAAAAACACAAACGGAAAATGCTTCTCGTTACAAGCGTGACATAATTATAAAAAATAATTAAAATTAAAAAAATTAATACTTCTGTATTATTTTCGTTTTAGTCATTTTTATGATCATCCTTTAATCTCATTTTTTAACATTTTGCGCTTTTTTTTCTCTATCGCTAATACCTTGTCGTATTTCTCGATAAAAATTTTGATTCTTGTCACTCTCGAAAATTTCGATCGCCTGTAAATATCTGAGTTTTCGTATGTACAAGCGACAAGCGTAAAAACACAAACGAAAAATGCTTCTCGTTACAAGCATGACATAATAATAAAAAAGAATTAAAATTAAAAAAAATTAATACTTTTTTATTATTTTCATTTTAGTCATTTTTATGATAATCCTTTAATCTCATTTTTTAACTTTACGCATTTTTTTCTCTATCGCTAATACCTTGTCGTATTTCTCGATAAGAATTTTGATTCTTGTCACTCTCGAAAATTTCGATCGCCTGTAAATCTCTGAGTTTTCGTACGTACAAGCGACAAACAAGATTAATCCGTTATCGAAGGAAGTGATCGATGGCGAATCACTTTTGATGCTTGATCCTTTATCTCATGAAAGCGTGCCGTAAAAGCTCCGATTAAATGGTTTCTTATATATGGAGGAAATATATTAAACAATTCCTGGAAAAAAATGAGCGACTCTGAGCCATGTGGAAGTGTAATTTGTCCAAGTTTATGCCTTGTCGAGTTTGTGCCTTGAAATGACAAAGTTATACTAATATACTTCATGGTGCATCGTTCACGTTGCATTGTTGCACGAATAAAAAAATACTGATGATCGAACCGATGTCACATCAATCACGCGATATTGAGGCAAAAAGTAAAAATGCATAATAAACAATTTCCGAGAATTCTACATATGTTAAAAAACTTTTCGATATTATCTGGAAAATTTAATATGGATATGATTCATAAGAAAATAATTTTTAGTAGGTAAAATATTAAACATGATGGTACAAACTAAAAATAAATCAATTTAAAGAATTATATGATATCACTTCCTAATTGAAGGATTGGTTAATTAAAAAATGGGTACATTGTACATTGAAAATTGGAAACATCAATTATAGAAGGATGAATTAAAAGTTAAAAAAACACTAATATGAAAAAAAAGATTTGTATGAAAAAAATTAAAAGATTGATTTTTTTGTATACGTGTAGGTATTTTTATCAAAACTACACTTTAGCCAAAAAATATTTAGGAATTCAAAAAAATTATAAATAATTGAAAAAATATTAAAATACAAAAGAAAGGATACGGAAAATTTCCAAAAAAGTATATTTTGTAAAAATTTAAAAATTATGTAACGAAATAATAAAATTTGGTTTTTATGTTCGTGTACTCTTTACCAAAAACCACCCTGCCTTGATTAAAGAATAAAAACGAAAAAAGATCGACAACAATCGGGTCACACGGCAATCCAACCTGTCCGCGCGGGAGAACAAAAACTCGGCTTAGGTTCATACTCTCGTTAATCGCGATACTACGCTTTACTACTGTATTATTATTTCGCTCGTAACCCACAAATGCGTCAACCGGTTTCGGCTATAAACGAGGAGTACGGCTCCTTTATTCACATTTTTTATTTCTCCACGTACCCGAAATATTTCTTCGAAATAAGTCTCTCTCCCTAGACTTATATTTTTTCCAAGATCCCTCATTACGTAATGGATTTTCGGCGATTTTTAATGATGATTTTTACTAATTCTTTCACGTATGAAAAAAAATTACGAACCTGAATGAAAACTTTTTTTATCGTTTTTTGCGGCGAATCGATTACGATAATAAATTAAATTGTTGAGAATTTTATTTTCTAACCGAATATACATTATAATTGTCCAATCATTTACGAAAGAAAAAAAAATTTTTTTTTGCAAAAAAAATTTTTTTAACGATTTTTTTAATCGGTTACGAAAAGTAATTATATTATCGATGATTTTATTTCGAACACAAAAGTTGAATTGTTTAATGAATTTCAAACGAAAAAAAATTGGAAAAAAAAATTATTTTTTGTTTTCGGTGAATCGATTATGAAAATTAATCAAAATTTTAAGTAGGATTCTATTCTTTATGCGAAAAGAAATTTTTTTTGCAAAAAAAATTCTGAAAAACACGCCTGTAGAAAAAAAAGTTGAAATTGAATATGTTCGTCCTTTCGTGCAAAAAAATAAATCGTTCAATAAACAAGAAAGATATAAGAAAAGAGAATAAGATTTGGAAAAAAACGACGTAGAATAAATGTTTCACGTTTAACGCGTAACTTCCGTGTAAAAGCGTCGGGAGCGGGAGAGAGGCGAGTGATTGATGAGCGGCTCCGTTCGTGAAGTACAGCGAGTATTGTCACACTGGACAGAGAGTATAGGTGCAATGTTTACGTGGTGGGCATGCACAATTTTATTGTTCGTGGCAAATCTGTTAGCAACACAAACACCAAAGCTCTTTTAGCCTCGTTTCGTATTCCTCGCCACGCAATGGAATTACAATTCTCTTCGTGTTTAGGTAAAATAAATACTGAAAAAAGGTAAATTTATCTCATATCGTATACAGGGTGTCCGTTTGGGGCAAAAATAAATTTCTTAAAAGTTTTTCAAGTAATAAAAGCTTGACTCGGGATATGAGAAATTAATTTTCATAAAATTTATTTTAAATCACTCTCTTCTTTATTTTAATTAAATTTTTTCATTCCAGTCTAGTTTCTAATTTTAATTAAATTGTTTATGTTAGTTTATATGAAAAATGTTTGAAGGAACAAAAACCTGACTCTGCTGGTCATGGATAATTAATTTTCATCTATTTTGTTTTCAATTGATCTTTTATTTATTTTAATAATTTTTAAATCTTATTATTTATTTAAATAATTCGAAATTTTTTAAAAATATTGTAGACTTGATAAAACTCTTGATAAAAAAATTAACTTTAGTATGCGTTGTGTTAAATTATACTATTCTTTATTTTGATTTCACTGAAAATTTAATACTTCATCTCGAATAATTTGAAAATTTTTGGAAGAGTTCTAAACTTGACTCTTGCTATGGAAAATTAATTTTCATCTACTTCATTCTAAAATTATTCATATATTATTGAATTAAATCCGTCTTAGAGATACCGAAATTAATTAACACGCCTGAGAACTGTTAAAAATTTATTACATTACACGAGGTAAAAGGTTTTGTTTTATTTTACATTTTATATTTTCGGCGGATATATAAAAAGTCGGGACGACTTCCGCTGAGGTTATTTGGACCATTCAAAACTCCAAGTATATGGTTACATTAGATTTTAATGTCCTAAGATTTTATTGAACGTGAGAAATTCTCATTGGCTTGAAATAAATAATCGGTTCATGATAATTGCTGGTTTTGTTAAATATCGAAGATCCTAAATGTCCTTGCCACGCGTGAGACTGACGTCTCAGGGTCGTCCCGGCGAGGAGCAAAAATTTTTCGCTCGACCAAATATCCGAGCGCGTCCTCGACACGTTGCAAAAATGATGAATTGATCTTTAGTAGAATCGACGATTTGGGTAATTGGTTCAAAATAATAAAAGAAAATCGACGATGAAAAAAAAAATGTTTAACGAGAATTTCGAGTTTTTTTGAGTTACGCGAAAATCGTTCTGATTTTTTTAACTATTAGAAAAATTGTTTGGTCTTGCCGCTGAGCACGTGGTGGTTTCTGTCGTGAAAATGCTGCAGCTGAACGGACGATTCGCGCTCTCCGTCGGTAGTGTTGGCATTTAGCGCGCAGAAAACTTGACGATCGTGAAATTTCGATTTTTCAAAAAAATTTTTATTTTTGATATTAACTAAAAAATTTCAGAATTTTTTTTGCTGCGAAAAAATTGTGTATTTTTTTCTGTTCTTACAAAAAATAATGCGTAATTTGTATTTTCAACAATTTTAAATAAATAACGCGTAAAAGAGTCACGTAAATTCAAGATGAGCAAAAAAATCCAGAATGGAAAAAAAATTAAGCGCTCAAGTCGTAAGAGAATTGCGGCGAGGGCACGTGCGCTGATTCACGTCTTTATTACCGGAAATTCGAGACTGATTAAGAGTTAGATCGTTTCCGAGATTTTCGAGAGAGTCGTTTGTCCACGGAGGAAGACTAATTATTTACCATGAATTGTAAAAACTGCGTATCGGAACTTTAATGAAAAAACGGATAAATTAATTTTTCTTGCTAATTTTTTTTACCGTAGCGAATTAGGATTGTAAAATATTCTCGATAAAAAACTGATGGAACATTTTCAAAGATGAATCGTCTGACAGAGTAGAAAATCGAATTTTTCCGTATCTAGAAGAAATAAATAAAAATATTTTTAAAAAACTTACGAGTGATTCGTCGTCGAGCGCTTTCGGTGTGAACGGCGGTGTGTCCTCTCGTGTGCGTTTCGTCGTCAGCAACCGGAAATACCGTTGCGACGTTCATCGTCGTGTCCGGATGGTTGGACGTCTAGAAAAAAATTACGTAGACATAAAATGACCCATTTTTTATGAATAATATTCTAAATAAATGTCATGCAAGAGGCACAGAAAATTGTGTGCATTAAGATGGAATTTTGATGAGAGGGGCAATAAAAAATGTAATAATTCACCTCAGTGGCAGTAGATTCGAGCATCTTGAAAACTTTGGATTTTATATACTCTCACGCGAGCACTTTTAGCAACGTTGTTTAGTTATTTTTGTTTTATTTTTAGTTTATTTAACACTGACGGTATTTTGTTTCACTTTATTCAGATTTGCACGAGTTGTATTTTTTTCATCACTTGTTGAACTTTGAGATTTTTGTTTTAATTTTTTAATTTTGAGATTTTTTACTCACCGTTCCAGGTAGTGTTAATTTTCTGAAAACGTCCGGTGCTCTTCGGTTACTTTTAACGGCATCTTTACGATTCTTTTGCATAATTTGTGATTACGAGTTCCTCGGATGAGTGCTCAAATTTCCACGATGTTTGTGCATCAAAAATAATCAAGCTGCGAATTAAAATCACGAGACTGCGTTTGATTGTTCCTCGCTCGTGACGAGATTCTTAATTGTATTTCTCACTAAATTGATCGAGATGTGCGAGAGATTGTGACGAAATCCGTCACTGTCAAAATCAGGAGACGTTCCTTTGTTTTTTTTTCTTAAACGTCAAAAAATTTCACTCGCATTTTTATAACTCTTATTCATCACGAAAACGATCCTTAAATTGTTTTTAATTTTATTTTGCAACAATTTTTAGTTGTATATCGCAATCATTTTTAATTTAAGATTTAGATTGGTCCGAATTTATTTCGAATTAATTTTCAATTTTATATCACAATTCATTTCAAAGTGTAGTGAAAGTTTATTGTTCAACAATAAAACAAAAAGCCTGTTAAAATTTTTTCAATTTTCTTTGGTAACAATTTTTTATTTTAAATAACAATTATTTTTTATCCCAAATCACTCTGAATTTATCTCCAATTAATTT
Organism: Cremastinae sp. B BG-2022a; assembly: GCA_030522605.1. Classification (NCBI taxonomy): domain Eukaryota; kingdom Metazoa; phylum Arthropoda; class Insecta; order Hymenoptera; family Ichneumonidae; species Cremastinae sp. B BG-2022a. The sequence goes on along the minus strand of JAPYYX010001015.1, from coordinate 7,107 downwards.
TCAATCTCACACTAAAATTGATTTGAATTTTATATAATAATTAATGTCAATTCCATCTCAACATTAAAGTCACAGTGAAAGTTTATTATTAAATACGAAGAAATTCACAATAGAATTCAACGAAATTAAAAACATGAATTTCGTTAACGGGGTCACCGGGAGTTTGATCATCCTTGACCGAAATATCGTTTGCGATTAGTCACAATTTCATTATCCGCTGAAGATTAGAGTTCACGGAGCAATATGAAGAAAGAAGAAGCGTCGAAGCGTGAAAAAAAACCGAAAAAAAATCAACAATACATAAGACAGCAAAAATGATTTTTGTCGAAACTCACTGCGAAGGCCGCAGGGCGTTTAGCGCTGTTCGCGCGGGTATGCAAAGCGGCGAACTCGCGCCAGAGCTGGAGATAGTAGAGCCGTTTACTGACCGCCGTAGCCTCTGTCACTGACGGATCAGTCTTCATCCCCCTTCGAACGATAAACCATTATCCTGAGGGGTGGAAAAGCGTCTCGTACCGCAAGATTCAATTATCGATGAACGTAATTTTCTTTTTTCATTATATTGTTCATCGAAGAAGCGCGAAATACGATCTCAGGGGTTAAATATTATGTACATTATGTATTATATATCTTTGTACATATACACATATGTACAAGGATATATAAGAGAGGTGGAAAGAAAAAGGGCGCGAGAAAGCTCGTGCTCGAACTCGCGAGACCTTTCGTTCCTTTTGCCCGTATAATCTTGTCCGAGGGTCGACTCGGACTCTCGGACCAACCTGTTCGACCCCTCAGCTAATACCCCTACTCCATGAGCCCACGATTCAACTCCCTGGTACACTGATTCGAACTCGCACGTGCCTTCCCCTTACCCTCAAACCACCCTCGTTCATCGTTCCTTTATATTTTTTTCTCTTCTCTTTTATTCGTCTTCCCACTCTTTTTTATTCTTTTTTGCGGAATAATTATACCACCCGGAGTCTCTCAATTACAAAGCACCCTGGGAAGCGTCAATCCTTTAGCGTCATTGAGATGTTTTATTTCTGGACTACGAAATATTTTATTCTTATTTTTTTCTAACGTGGAACGAATTTTTTAGTATATTTTTGATAGTGAGTTTTCCATTTTTAATTTAATGATGAAAAATTTTTTATTTCAATCCTTCGAAAACGTGACGTGTTTTTGTTTCAATTTTTATACACAAGCGACAATTACTTTTAGTGCATGCTCCAAGTTTATCGTAAAAAAGAGAAAATTAAATTTTACTTTTCATTATTTTTTTTATGGAACAGACTGAAATATTCACATAATATTTTTGTTTATTTATTTACTAAAATTAATTATATTTCTTTATCGCTTTTATAAATAAAAATTTAATATGTTCTTTTAAAAAATAATAAAAAGTAAAATCGAATTTTCGTCTTTTATCACAAAATTTGAATGCTGAGTACTTTTATCTAGTGTACTATATTTTTTTTAAAAAACACGTCACGTTTATTTATCGATTTGAATATTTTTTTAAATAAAATTTTAACGAATTTGCTTGAGTTACCTGACAAGGCTCAATGGCGAATCCGATCTCTGTTATGTTTTCGCTGTCACTGTCACCCTTGTAACAATGCAAAAATGTTATAACCGGACAGAGGAGTCGATGGGACTCGAACAATCTTTGAATCTAGCGTGTGCTCGCACAGCCTTTTACGATATTCGTGTTTATTTTTTTCCTCGTCGAGAGACACACAACGTCGAAATAACCTTGACTTCGGGTTTTTTTTAACCATCCTTTTTCTATCGTGCAACAACTTATACAGTGGTTGGCCATTCACCTGAAATAAAAAAAATATATATATTTGAATATAATATTAGCAAAAAATTCAAAAAATGCAAAGAAAAAAATTTTTCATCTTTACATTATCCATTTTTTTAAAAGCTTAACATTTTTTTGTTAAAGAGTCAGGAAAATGAAATTGAAAAAAAAATTATTTACTTTTAAAGAAAAAACTTTCATCTTTTTTTTTCAATTGCACAAAAATGTTTTCTGCTCGTTCAACCCGACGAACGTGAAAAATAAAACTGTATACATATTTTTTTTCACTGTTTCTTTTTAATGGGAAAAGTTTTGCAGTTGAAAGTTTTAAATAACAACTGCGCCGTAAAGCAAATTTTATACAATTTTCTCAATTTCAAAGAGAGAATGCGTGACGGGGTTGTAACGGGTTTTGTTTTTGCGTGCTCGAGTGACGTAGCCGACGAGAAACGTTTCCCAAGCATATTTATCGATCAATCTTTCTATCGGGACTTATTGTTTTTTTTATTTATTTCCTATTGAAGAATAAATATGCAATTTCGTACCTTTCGATTTAGATATTCGTACAGAAAATTATTCTCTTAACTTTTAAGATATAAATTACGTGATCTCAAGAAACGATGAACTAAGTAATTAAAATAGAAGAGGCAAAAAATGTTTTCAAATATTTTTTATACTAAATACTCACTTAAATAATTTTGTTTAAGAATATTCGTGCCTTTCGATTTGGGTACTCGCATATAGAAAATTTTGTTCTCAAAATTTTAAAGATAGAAATTAAATGAAAATTTTCAAAGAGATCAACTAAATAATTAATAAAATTCAGAAAATGTTTTCGAATATTTTTTATAGTAAGTATTCTCAATAATTTTTTTAAATGCAATTTTCGCTTTTTGATTTCGGTTTTCCTATAAATAAAATTATTTTCATCACTTCAAAGATGTAATTTATCTTATCATGCAAAATACACTTTTCTTCGAGATGAATTTAAAGTACGCGTTAAACGTTTTTGAATTTCAAGACTCCTGCATGATGCGAAGTTTCTTAAGTCCTGTTTAATTATTAAATTTCAATCAGGAACGACAATTAACCGTGACCGCAGAATTTTGCTCGACCACCCGGAATGCGATTTTACACGCTCTCGAACGGGCATAAAAAGCTCTTATTTAACCCTATACAGCGGCCTTGCCCGAGTGGAGCTCGTTTGGTCCCGATAGACAAAGATATGCAAAGAGAATGGAGAATTCACCACTTCCGGTCCGTCGACCAGTCACGAAACACTCAAGTTTTCGGTTTGAAATGGCTTCGTGACAGAAAGGCGTATTCAAGACCATCTTGCGTACAATTTCGCGACCACCATCAGAATTTTCTAATCATTAGTCTAAAAGATCGAAAACGCGATAAAAAATTTTATATTCCGTCGTATCATCCGACCTATTTTCCAACTTATAGTGCTAAAAAATACAGTGATGATGTTTTTGGAACAAATTTTTAATTTAAGAACTAAATTCTGTATTTTTAAATAATTTAATCCAAAATTTATATTATGAAAACAAGCGACGTAAGAAATTTAAAAATTTGCATATTATTTAATCTATTTTCAAAAATATAATGATTAATATTGATTATAGCTATATACCATAACTATAATTATTAAAAAAATATTTTTAAAAGCATTTGTTGTATTTTTCCTGAAAATAGAACGAAATAAAACTCTTTTTCTAAATCGATGTAACGTTAGGAACTACAAAATAAACCTTTATAGCAGCTTTTCCATCGCATCCAATCAATTATTTTATTTTATTGTGATGAAATATGTTTGAAATATTTATAAACAAATTTATTACATTTTTCGGTAAATATTTTACAGGATAACTAATTTATTTTTGATCATTTTTCTCAAAGAACGTTTTATATTCATTTTATTAATTTTCTTTTTCAATTGCACTAAATATTGAGAATCAGTATAGGATTCGGGGTGTTGCGCCGGTGATAGGAAACTCGCGTGCAGATAAAACTATGGCAATTAGCATGGCGAGGTCAACAGCGACCGACACGTAGTAAGGGCGAAGGTGCCAAGTTTATTCACGTTTTCTTCTGGAATAAGCGCATTGACGTAACGACATAGCGGCAAATACAAAAAATTCTTGCATTGTTTATGTTTCGTCGTTGTCAGCGCGATCTATTTGCTGTTAACAGAAAAAGACAATTCAATGTAACAACGAATATTAGAAAAAAACGTTTTCACCTTGAACAAGGCTCAATTTTCATCGAGCTCGTTTTTGTTATCTGCGGCGTTTGGTTCGAGTTATTGAAAAGAGTCGATCATCTATAAAAATAGACTATTCGATAATGTTTACAATTTTTTTTAAATTTGAACATCGAAATTATTCAAATTTTTTGAAAATTCGAACGCGGTGCAAATATCTGGCAAAAGTGATTTTTCAATTTTGACAATTCATACTTGATTGTTGAAATTTCGCATTTGTAGAAAGTTGATAGATATTTTGGAGAATATTTTGCAAACTACACCCCCGCTCTGGACTTTTACCAGATCCCAATTTCATATTATATTTGTTTATTCCTTTTTTCCCCTTAATTTTATCCTATTAAGTCCGCAGTCGAATTACGACTGGCATGTATCGTCATTCGCACATGAGCATCACGAGTAAAATTGCAGAAAACCCATGCTGATATACTCGTTGATGAATTTTCTACAGTTGTCAACATTTCGGCAATTTTTTATGATTCAAAAACAACGTCTACGCGCCCTTTTTATCGTCAAGAAGGAAAAATAAGCGTGTCTGATGATTTTCTGAACTTCCCCTTTAATTAAGTTATCGTCACGAGCTTTTAGTCGATCGGGAAAAGACGATAAACAGACCCGAGGCTTTTTTCACCAAGAGGCACCCGCCATCGCGATCACTTTTAATGTCAGCTCTGATGAAAGGCGGCTGGCTCTCTTTTTCCTTTTGACAAGCGAGTCCGCCACTCGGAGGCTCGTTTTTGCGCCGAGCGCGTTCGAGATTTTATTTCCCGATCGATTCATCAATGTCTTCCTCTTGAGTGTCAGTCGGAAAGAAATTTGGCAGATCACCGTCCCAGTCAAGACTCGTTCCATTCAATTTCGTCATTGTGCACTTTATAAAAATTTTCCTCGTTGTTTTTTACGTCTCGTCTCTTAATCCTCGCCTTAATTTTTTACAACGAACTGATGGAAAAAATGTCATGATTCACAGATCATCACGTCTTCATCCAGGAAATTACGTCATTTATTTGTCAATGGAAAAATCAACGAGACCTGGAAATCGTTAACGAGGAAATTGTTGTCTCGTGCTCCGGGGCATTTTTTCCCTGCCGATTTACTGAATTTTAATAAAATTATCATCGATAATGAAAGGTGAATGTGTTTTAGATCGAGATCTCTATCGTTTATACTTCGCGAAACAATTTTTTTGCATAAAATCATTGCGATAAGGAGGAAGATAAAAATTGATCCGATCAAATAATCTTTATTGCATATCGTTAGAATTTTTTTTCGTGATTTAAGAAAAAAAAATCAACTTCCTTCGAACTTGGCATAAATATCGATCGTTAAAAAATCTGGTTTGTATCAATAGCAGAAAAAAATTAAGAGGAAAAAGAAAATGGAGAAAATTCTACTTTGTTTTCTTCTGTTAGAGTCTTCTGTCATTTTTTCTTTCGTTCTCGACAATAAACGAGGTGAAAATGAGATAATTTATGGTTAAAGCCGAGAGCGTAATTCGCGCTCGGGGATAATCGCGTAAGCGGGAAAATGACGGTGAAGATACGCCCGAGTATGAATCGCCGCCAGGGAAAGAGTGAGCGCGATGGAGAAATAAAGAGAGGAGACGAGGGAAATAATCGATAGTTCTCTCAAGCATGATTATACACGTGCTAATTGACATGGAATCTGAGAATCTGCAAAGCTCCATCATTTATTATGAGGCCTCGTCATGGTGCAACAATTTTTGCATTGACAATTTTTCACATTTAAGAATTTTTCAATTTTTTTATATGCAGTTAAAATTATATTCAAGTGCTAAAAAATTAGTAACAATTTAAGTCAAAGAAGTGAAAGTGATCTTTTATTTGTTGCAAAACCTCATTATAGTGCACTGATATCTATGTTGGCTCGTTTTAACATTTTATAGGGCTTAAATTATTTCAACGAGCTAAAAATTTTATAATTGATTTTAGTATAACAAATTTAAAAGATCTATTTATTATAAAGTCTCGTTATGGTGATATTTAAGATTCCTATTGGGATCTCTGACATCGGGCGGAATTTGGTTAAATTAGCGACGACAACACTGCAATAAAAATTATAATAATTGTGGTTTTCTTTTGAATCTGCTCTGTATCACTAGTTCAATTTTCTGTCACCAGATGTCATTGCGGCGAATGTCAGATCCCAATATATCGCACGAAATGGAACTAGGATGATATTTCCTCTAAAAATAAACAATGTTTGACAAGAAAAAACACGTTCTCTTTTTTTTCTAAAAAATCAAAATATCAAAAATCTTTGAAAAAATAGTAAATCCATTTTTTCATCTGTCCCTCTAGCACTCGTATGGGTTAAACATGACTAATTTTAGCATTCGCACTTTTTAACGTCTGCCATATGTCTAACAAAACTTTCAACATTGATTCTCGCATTTCATTTTGAAAGCGTATAAACATTCAAAAAAATTTTTTTGCGATCTGCTCATAGAAGAAAAAGTATCCTATTTCTCAAAAATAGAAAAGATTAGATAATTCGACCCTACCTCAACAAGTGTACTGCGCGTGTACGAGAGAAACGCCAAAGTCAGCATATTAGAAAAATTACAAATTTAGCCACTTTGACCTAAAAATTTGATAGAATTATGATAAAGTAAAAAGCGTTAGTCATCATAAAATCAAGTAAACAACTCCCACTGTTCTAACAAATTGGAACTATATAAATCTCATTTCGCCGGAATAATTGCAAACGTGATTATTTTGCCGTGCAAGCTCTAGATCTTCTGCAGAAGAGAGCGACTATCTTGGGATGCTTCTAATATTTTATGAGTACATTTTCGAACTTGAAAAAATTGGAAGACTTGTGAGACTTTGAATTTACAAAAGTTGAAGTAGTTTAAAAACAGAATATTAGACACTCCGGAAATAAACGGCAAAAATACTTTTCATCGAAGACCGACAGTCGTAGGCCCGTGGTCGATGTGGAGTTTCGACGGTCCCACAAGTTAAGCTGCATTAGGCGCGGCCAATACTTGGATGGGTGACCGCTTAAC
>JAPYYX010001014.1:0-38201 GCA_030522605.1 Cremastinae sp. B BG-2022a | reverse complement strand
TTTCTTTTTTTATATTTTGTTTGTCGCATGCTTTCGTAGTTTTATTGTTTTTGTGAGTTAAAAGTACATTCTTTCAGGTCGAAAAGACACCCCCTTTCGAGGCACGAGAACAGTACGACGCGCACACGTCTCTCGATGACGTTTCCTCGAGCCTGGAATTTGAGATTTCAGCTCCGAATGAATATTTCACCAAAGTGGAATTCTCCTTGTGTTACATTCCACGCTGAAATATAATATTCGTGTAACCATTACTCGCTGCCTTGAGACTCAACTATTACTACGGAATTCCATTGTGCGAGTAGACTGGATTCTTCATTTTTCCTATCTTTTTATTTTCATTTTGACCTCTTTATCTCTCATTTTTTTAATTTATTAATGTTGTATCTCCTAGCATGAATTCAAAGCATTTCGCATAACGTTAACATTTTACTTTTCAAAATTCAATTTTACCATTTTTACAGTTTTTTGAAAATGTTAGCACATTTTATCAGAAACACTAGAACATTTGTAAAATGAATATGATTAATTGACGAAAAATGTCCATTCATTATTCTATATATGTCGATATATCGACATACATATATCGCTTCTATAGAAGCAGCTTGATTGATATGTCAAGAATTTTGATATCATCAAAACTTCCTAAACTTTCCACTTCTATATTTTTTCAAATATCGTACACGCTATTGAAAATTCGGAAGTGTTGAAAAATATTGATTAAGATGTAGGTAAGAGTTGGAATAACAAAAATTGTAGGCTTTACATAAAAATTGATACTCTTTTTTTATCGATCCAAACGATTTTCGATTAATGTCAAGCATTTCGATATTTACGAGACATTAATGGAGACGAGAATTCGTGAAGGGAGCGTGGAACGGGAGCGAAAATATTTGCCGATAATCGAGAGCGCTCGGGTCGAAAATCATGGGGTGAATTTATCCGGGAGTCGGTTACGGTATTCATAGAGACGCTGGCGGCAAACAATAGTAGCACTAATTATGTCCGGTTGATCTTTATGATTAAAACGGTGTTCCTGGGGCTTTCCGTGCACAATAGCAACAAAACGGACACGTAAACGCACTGGGTAAATTCTCGCGTATTCTCACTCCCAGCAGCTATGACGCGTATGATAATTAAGTATGGGCTCAGCGTAGTTGTCTCGCTACCTGTCATTTGCCCTGTTCCCTCCCATCGTTGGATTAGAACAATGTCATCGAGGCCAACATGCTCCGGAGTATAAAATAATTCACATACTTCTCTCTCTCTCTCTCTCTCACTCCTGTCTCAACCACGTTACATTTATGTCAAACAGTTCAGGAACTTGTCGCGACACCGAGAACACGCGCCGACGAATCAATTGAAACAGAGCTGGATTATTTCAATCGCTTATGGGCTGATGGCTTTCCCTTTCGGAAGCGTTAATTTGATCGGCTCTCGATTATATTTCTGGATGTTTGCAGGAAAGTCAAGATATTGGAGGAAAAATGAGAGAGGATAGATCGATGTTGAGCCGCGCAACCTCAATTTCCGGCGAAAATTGTCCTGCGGCCTTTGGAGAATGTGTATTTTCGGCAACAGCTGTGAACGGAATCACTTTAGCGGTGGACTACCTATATTTACGAACGAGAGACAAAAGCTATTATTTCCGGTAGGAATATCCCGCCAGGAGGATTTCCAGGATATTCCGCGTGAATCCTTCGTGTCCTTGGATCCTGAAATAGGAAGGGAAGAGAGACAGTCAGAGACGGAGGGTGGGGGTATTAAAAGTTCTCAACGTATTTCTGTCTTCACGAGGACACGTACTCTTCAACTCCCTTCGCCCCTATCTGCCGCGCATTTCACTCCCGTGGCCTTCGCGAAATTAATCTTCCGCGTTTCGCAAAAGTTGCCAACGCCCAGGGGTTATTAATCACGCTTCTCACACCGCGGCTCTCGGATCGCCATAATTCTGAACGCAAGCCCCGCAGAAAGGGAACGAGGAAGACAGAGAGAGCCAACTAATCATGAGTCGAGACCAATTAATTCATGGACCAACACGTGTGCTCGAAACGCGAAAATTTGCGATTCTATGTTGTACATTTTGACAGATTCTTCTTCTATTTTTTAAATACGGCGCCGTGCACTCCTTTTTATATTTTCTTCTGGAATTTTCATATAATTTATTTTTCTTTTGATATTATTTTTTAAATATTTTCTAAATAGCACTTCGATGTTAAATGTCCGAACTCGACCCCAAGCTTTACAAGCTTGTCTATACCAACCACAATGCTCGAGTAGCCTTGGTAATTACAGACTTCGCCCACCACGTTATGAGTAACCACCCCTCGGTGAAGCTGCTTCTTATTTACGTCAAGGGTTGACGTTGCCCCGTGTGTGCATGCGTGATTTATGCTCTGCCACTCACACCGTCTCTGCCGGGAGTACCTAGAACGAATTTATCGAAACCGGATCGCAGAAAGAAAGATGATCAGGATTTCGTTAAGAAATTTTTCGCCGAATTATCGCGAGTAGAAATTATAGAATATCCCAGGATTCAATTCTTCAATGTCTGTGAAAAATTCTAAGCCGTTTTTTTGCAAAATTGTGGCAAAAATAGTGACTCTTACAAATTCGAGAAAAGTTTCAACGATTTTGAATAACATTTTTCTGCCAGTAATTGCATCGTTTTTGTTACATTAATGATACAGAGTTATGTATAGTACTTTTGTTATAGCGATTTTTTGATGTAGCGTTCAAGGATAATGTTCATCGTTTGGGTAAACTGTCACTCTTTTTTTCATTTTAGGTCGTCAATCAATGACTCTGATGCGTAAAGAATGTTTATTTTCAAAAATATGGGATGCAGAGTGGCGAGCGAGTTTTGCAGTTCTGATGGTCGTACTTTAGACAATAGAGAAACAGTCGCCCAATGAGCAGCTGGAAACTTGGCTCTTATCCAAACAGGAAGTAATACTGCACCTATGGGATAGGAAGGAGAGAAAGAGAGAAAGGGAACGGGAAACGGAAACGTTACACGACTTGGCACACCATCTTCGTGCAAGCCCCAACTGACTTGTCTTCCTTTCTCTCTCACTCTGTACCCCGCCGCTGCAATAGTTTCTCGGTGGGACTAACGAGCCATATTCTCTCCCTGTCTCTCTTATTCTTCCTATACCGATAATTATGTCGAGCGTTATTATCCTGGCGAGAATATCCTGAAAACCGACCTCGAATGACGTTACATCAGCCGTGATGGAAAGGAAATTCGATGTTGCGCATTCCCGTTTTCCTTTGTACGTCTTAATAAAATTTTTCGATTTTACAAAGGATATCTGAAACAGTTAAAAAAGTAACTAACTACATAATACATATCTTTATTGTCGGATCAACTTTTCAAGATCTTTCAATGCTTCGCTTACCGCTCAATTAGTCCAAATTTTTTTTCTTCCGCCTGTCGTTTTAACAAGGTCTCATCTGTTTGCTTCGGTCATAACTTTTTTGATGAAAGAGATTATATCCTTCCAACCCGTCCTTGGAGTTTGTCGCAAAAGAAGCGATTATTATTAAAATAATCTGAGGAGGCCGGGGAAATTCATCCGTCCCCGTGCAAAGGCAGATTGAAAACTAATGCGGTGATCCTTGCGACTAAAATCTATTCCGACAACTCAGGCAGAAGGGGCAGAGAGAGAGAGAGGCCGGGGTCGAAAAGTTTCCGCCTCGGTCCCGGACAAGTACCGAGGCAAGAAGTTTCCGAAAACTTTCGTAACTAGTTAATCCCAGCTATCGTGTTGCCTGGTGAGAGACGAGCCTGGACTCTTCTCGCTAAACTGCACAAGAGCGTCACCGAGCGGAGTTACTGGAGACCGTGAGAGATAACAGAAAAATCATTTTTCCGTAACGAGGAAAAAAGGGGCCAGAACTAGCGTAGAAAAAAAAATGCCACGAGAGTTTATTTAACGTTCGAGTGAATGATAAGAAAATAGGTAAAATTTTAAACTCGCTGAGAAAAAGTTCGCAGAATATGATTGTGGAGTGTATTCGAAGCTTTCCGGGTCAACTGGAATCGCGGTTTAGCAGAGAAATGATAATCCTCGTCTCTCCGATAATGTTGCATTGTCCTGGATAATTTATATACGAGTCCTGGTGGAAGATGAGATCCCGATTCGCTGGGAACTATCGCCGGAGCTTCACGGTTCCCCAAGGTGCAACATCGATGTCGAGCACCCCGGTGGCTCGTATAATACGATACACGCCGTACTTATTAAACCGGAAAGCGATATAGATTCGTTGCCCGAAGTCAGCAAGCTCTCTAGGCGCGCCTAATTGAATTGATAAGCCTTAGAATTTATATCTATCCAGCCCATCCTTGGAAGAACTAAATAAAGCACGAGAAAATACGAAAATCAAGAAGAAACACTTCCTTTCTTCTCGTTCTGGTAAAACAAGATCTATGTTCCATCAGTCTACTCTCTCGAGATTCAAGAAAAATCGCGAGTAAAGAATTTTCTTGTCTCCCTGGATCGTTCGACAATAAAGACGAGATGCTGATGGGCCGTTGTTATACAAATTGAGAGTACAAGAACTATAGAATAATGGGATGGTAAAAATTGCCTGAAGAAAGCGGAGTTTATCAAGACTCCCTGGTTATGATAAAAATGAACGAAGAGATATCTTACTATACATTTTGTAAAATTAATACGGTTTTCAAGTATAGGGAAAATACTAGTGGGAAAAATGTAAAATGTCCGAGACACATATATTTATTACCGAGAGAAAAAGTTTACTTACAATTAGCGTTCAATTTTTTCTAGAAGATTTTCCCATGCATACTCAATTCAATCCTGGTTCCAATAGTTAACGCTCGATTTATCAGCGATATCCACTTGTCGAGATAACAAAAGAGATTCCCAAAGGTGTGAACTGGGGATATCAAAATCACGCAGACACACACGTCGATATCGGATGACAGTTTGACTGCAGCCGCTTGTTGTATCTCGAATTCGCCGATATTCCGAGTTCGATCCTTTTCTACTTTCATGGCTGTTTTTATGCCGGTATCGTATAAACCGTCACTCACGTACCTATACATACACACTCATATATATATCCGCAAACGTGTAACTTACTACGGTTTTAGCAATTCGTTGATTTTCTTCAAGTTACCATGTCTGACCATTCGTCGATTATTCTACTGGGAATCTCTGACTGAACAGTTTTTATGTACTTTTTCAGTTTTCTTTTATACTTAAGAAAGTTAGTTTTTCTGTGTACAATTTATTGGTACACTTTAGTTTTACAAACACGCCTCGGGACTGGAACGAGCAATAAACTTGATGGTCTAAATAAACCATACAACCAAATAAACCAACGAGCAGCAGTGAACTAATACACACACACACACACACACACACACATAAAATTCCATGATTGATAGATGAGCGAATCCGCAGATAGGCGATCGCATTGTGTACAATTTGGGCTCTCCTCGTCTTATACACCTCCGTCCGTTACAGGAGCATTGATGCATGCTAGTGCATACCAGGGGAGCAGCAATTATCCATTTATCGACGATATCCACTCGCTGGATAACGTTGGATGGTTTTAGTATGTACAATGCCGAAATTGATCAGTGACGAAGTTCAACGCAGATAGGCTGAGATGTCGAATTTTCAACGAAGATCCACCTCGCATCGAGATTTCATCTTCGTTGTACCATAACCGTAGAATAACGAAACAATCAGCTGGACTTGACACGGGATATTCGGTTCAGTTGCGGACTTGATTAATTTCGTGCTTGGACTCTGAGCGATCGACATTACGAATCGTTTTTTCTTTCAACTTTGAATTCTTATTTTCTTTTTTTTTCCTTAATTATATTTTTGAGTAAACAGATAGGGGCAGAGGAGGGGGGGGGGCGCAATGGGCCCCTTACGGAAAAAATGTTAGAATCCTTAGTGTAATGAACTAGTTTTAATCTCTTATATTTTGAACTCATTAGCCAGTTCATTATATGTAATTTTTTAACCGTTTCTACAAAACAAAAATTTTACTAACACGTCTGGCGCAAATACATCTGTTGATTTTCAAAGTCTCGACAGCCTATTTTACCTCGTAAACACTTTGAGTGTCAACAATGTTGCGGGCAGATTTTGCCCCCAAAAATTTATGGATATCTATTGAAATTTTGGCAGAACAACATTTCTGCTCATAATTTGTCTAGTCGATATTGTTATTCAGATTGGATATTGTTTTTTAGTATTGTTGAGTAGACAAATTTTGGGCAGAGATGTTGTTCTGCCGAATTTTTTGGGGGGCCAATTTTGCCCCCAAAAATTTATGGAAATTGACATTTTGAGGGAGGCCCATTTGGCCCTCTCCCTGCCCTTATACAAGGCTTCATCAACGATATGTATTTCATCCACTGTTTATATATACTAGAATAATTTTAAAAAACCGATTTTTTTATTTTAAGGTGCAAAGAGCCAGGTCGCTATCTCCCCGATCTTCCAACGACAGCAGTCGTAATATGTTTCCACAACGAAGCCTGGTCCGTGCTGTTGCGTACGGTGCATTCGGTGCTGGATAGATCACCGGATCACCTCATTCACGAGATAATTCTCGTTGACGATTTCTCTGACATGCGTGAGTTGAAAAAAAAAACATTTTTTGAAGACGCAACCAGTTTATGAATCATTTTTATTCTCAGTGTTTTTAATACAGAAAAAAGTATATAAAAGTTGACTTTCGTGATCGACGAACAACGATAAATCGGCAGAGTCGTTTCCTCGTGTTAAGAGTTCCTCGACGGGGTGTAAATATCGTAATCGTAAAAAAAAAATATTGTACGAGGGCCGGGATGCACGTACTCGTATATGAGTTCGTGAATATTTGTAAACGCATTATTTTGAGTCTTCCTTTTTTCCAACGAGAGCGTACCCAGACAAATGCCGTCCCGTTCCCCTTTTTTCGCTCCCTCGAAGCGATCCTCGTGCCGGTGATTTGTTGCAACGACTGGTCTCCACCCTTCCGCGTGTGTTATCGATTAATCGCGATCTATCACGCGCTTCCGTAACGCGACCTACTTTAGCCCGTGGGCATTAACCGAGCCCCGACGACCAGCTGGAGAACCCGATGATGGAACTGAAAGTTCTCCGATTCGACCATCACTTCTACGGTAGAACGAAAAAAAAAACAAAAAAAAACAAGAAAAAAGGGAAGAGTGAAAAAATAAATCGCCATTCGTGAGACGATATTTCACTCCGAAATCCAATTTTGCAATGAACGAGGAAAAAGTAATCCCCATTTGTAGATTTTACATGAATTTTTATCACTTTGACACACTTTGTTATAAGCTTGGACTGAATTTTTACTTTATTTATCCTTTTTATCGGTGTCATTAATGTATCGATGCAACTCTGAACAGAATCCAATTGAACGTAAAGAAGTGATTTTCCACGTGAATCCTACGATTGTTTCGTCATATAAGGCAGCGGGAGGATAATATCGAAATTTCTTTCATCTCTTGATCCTACGCGTTTTTCTCGATATGACGTCTCACGCGTCCATTTGTACTCGTGCGCGGTCACGCGATATTCCGGCTGAATAAAGAATGGTTTTCATTTCGAGCCGATGTTGCCCATTCGTATGGAAGGAAAAAGAGGAAGGAGAGTTTTTCCTCTCGCTATCGGGAAGGTTACCGCGCGACCCGGTCCACTTCGATATATGTATGTGTATAAGTATAGCAAGAGGATCGAATCGCGAACGGTGTGTTGCGGAAAGATAACGATACATGACTGGGTAATGGAACACCGTGATGGCCACGAGAGCTTTCTATTGTTCCTGCGTTCCGGCTTCCTCATCTCACGCATATATAGCGTCCTTTATACCCTCGCCGATATCTCTCTCTCTCTCTCTTTCTGACCGTTCTTGTGTTATTCTCTTTCCTCCACCTTTCCTTCTCTCCCTTCGATTCAAATTTCGTCTCCTTTTTTTACCAATCCCTCTTTCCCTCACCTCTTTGTCCGTCCGTCATTTTCTCTCTCCTCTCTGATGGATCCCTGAAGTCTGCGATAGTTATGAATAACCGTTCCTGCTGGGATATGAATTTCACGCGAGAATCTCACCCGAATATTCATACGTTATTATGAAGGCTATTCGGCTCCCTGGAACGGAAAATAATGCCCAAATCCTCTTTTTTTTCATTGCGTATTCTTTTTTTGGAAGGATATATGCATGAGAAAGTGAACGGTATGACTCCTGTGCAAAAAATCTGACTAGCCCTCTGATTCTTTTGACGGATTGACATTTTTCTCTTTTACTGCATTACCAAATCTTTTTTTACGAGTCGTGAAATGATAATATTACAGTAATGTTATTTAATATAATTCAAAGCATAAAGGAATTTGTTTTTACATATGCGAAGCAAATAACGATGCGCATCTCGCTAAAAGAAATTTGCAAAAATGTAACTCCAATAAATACGCCAGAAAAATAAAAGTGTCCGTATCATATTCGAATATTTTACAGATTTCCGAAATTCTTAATTTTACTAAATTAATGAGAGAAATAAAGGTTGAAAAAATTGATTGAAGTCGTTAAATAAAAGTAAGGGTATCTGGAATCCTATTTAATGAAGGAAAAAAATTGCAGCGCACTTGAAACGTCAGCTGGACGACTACATGATGAATTATCCGAAAGTAAAGATAATAAGAGCGAAGAAACGAGAGGGTCTCATAAGAGCCCGTCTCCTCGGTGCTGAGGCTGCGACCGCTCCCGTACTCACGTATCTAGACAGCCATTGTGAGTGCACGGAGGGCTGGCTTGAGCCGCTTCTCGATCGTATTGCCAGGAACTCGACCACCGTCGTTTGCCCCGTTATCGATGTTATCGACGACGCCACGCTCGAATATCATTGGAAAGATTCCACTGGTGTTAACGTCGGCGGTTTCGATTGGAATTTGCAAGTAATGCTTTCTTTACCCACATTTATAATTCACATTTCTATATTTGAACTCGTAGCAAAAAATACGTCATTGGATTCGATGGAGGAAAAATGATGATATATTTTTCTTTTATTTCAAAACGAAAAGAGTAATTGTATATAAATAACGTTGACATTCATATTTTACTAGTTCAACTGGCACGCTGTGCCGGAACGGGAGAAAAAGAGACACAAAAATTCGGCAGAGCCAGTTTGGTCACCAACAATGGCGGGTGGCCTTTTTTCCATCGATCGTGCCTTTTTTGAGAAAATTGGTACTTACGACAGCGGCTTTGATATCTGGGGCGGAGAAAATCTCGAACTTTCATTCAAAACGTGGATGTGCGGTGGTAAGATTTGTTTCATCCATAAATATATAGACTCGAATCAATAGTTCTATTTATTCCTCGTGGTGAAAATTGCACTCGTACCTATCAAATGGAAATTGTAAACTCAATGATTTCATTTTGCTGAAAGAACAATACCTGAATTAACCTCGATTTATTAAACGTGAAAAGTTTCTTTTTAAGTCTGAGAAATCGTCAAGTTTCGAAGCGTCGAAGCTGAAAAATTTGTCAAGAGCTTATTATTCACGAGCAACCGCCCCGAAACCCTTCGCGTCATAGACGCCTTCGCACTTTCTCTGCACTTATTCATTTTTCGTTCTCCTGGTGGCTCTCAAACACAGGTACTCTAGAAATCGTGCCTTGCTCACACGTGGGTCACATCTTCAGAAAGCGCTCGCCGTACAAGTGGCGAAGCGGTGTGAACGTGCTTAAGAGGAACAGTATAAGGCTGAGCGAAGTGTGGATGGACGAGTACGCCAAGTATTACTATCAGAGAATAGGTCACGACAAGGTAAGTAATGATATACATACCAAATTCACGTCATCGGATACCCGCAGTTTCCAACTATTGATCAAATTTGAAACTCTCATTTCACTCAAACTTTTCAAAGCAGATATCGTACTCCATTAATAGGACACAGTGAAGAAAGGAAATTCATTTCATAATTCACCTGATTCAAAATAGAAGTTTGAAGATCTTATAAATAAAAATATACCGAACAAACACTTATTATCAGGACACCTATTGGTTTTTTTATTGACTTCCATTCTTCGTAAAAATTACAGAAATTCAATGTCGATATCTTAAAAATATAAACCCTCAGAGTTTTACGTCGAATATTGCTATCGAAGCATAAATTACAAGTTTATTAATGTCGCATATACCAAAGTCATTCGAACAACAATAATTATTGTTGTTCGATTGATTATAATTTTTTATTATTTAATTAATCATTATAATTATTGATTATAATCAATCGTGTACAATTCCCAAGAGTTAACAAGATAATTTATCATAAAACATAAAATTTAGAATCAACCAAATTTTAAATCGGGCTATAATATTTCAGGGAAATTACGGTGACGTATCGGATCGCAAAACTTTGAGGAAGAAGCTCAATTGCAAGTCGTTCAGGTGGTACCTCGACAATATTTATCCCGAGCTTTTTATACCGGGCGATGCAGTAGCTTCGGGCGAGGTAAGAACGACGGAACTATTCATTTTTCTTTCTCATTGTTTTTTACGACAGGTACCGCTGGTCAGATAAAACTATTGCATCTCTACAGCTGGAGCGGCTTGAAGTTTTATTGTATGAAACATAAATATTTGCTGTAGATTTTATTTTTTTCAGGCTACTATTAATGAAGATAAAATATTCGTTCATCGAGGCACGAATGCTTTCAACTCGCCGTAGATACAATTGACGAACAACGAAGGGGAATGTTTTCGCGAGATTTTTTTCCCATATAACGAATGAAATCGGATGCTCGCCCACTCCAATATTTTTTTCATTTTTTTTTTTTTTTGGTCCATGTGAAAGAGTCATGTTTTTTTCGAACGGGAAAAGTTTCAACTCTCGTCTTTTTCTCCCGTTTCCATTAGCTTTTCTGTATTTACTGGAAAAACTCGTAACAAGCTGAACCGAAAAAAGGACAAATGAAAGTAGGTAGCTTGATCCTTTTTGTTCCTTTTTTTCAGCGTAAATCAAAATTTTTTTCGCAAGCTCGACGAAGCGCGGCACTCCGTGCGAAATAACAATTTTATCCCGAGGCTGATCTTTTGGAACTTATGTTTTCACCATTCTCTCATTTCGGAGCTCTCGACGTTTTTTTTTTCCAAGTCGCTTTTTCATTCGTTTTTTGGCGCATCGGAACCTCTGTATCGCGGGACGTTTTTCCATTCGCGTCCGGCCTTTCCATCTCCGTTTTTCCAGAACGCTTATAATCCGCCATTTGGGATATTCTCTCGTTCTTTCCGGCTACCGAGTAAATCACGTAGGAGGTTCCCCCTCTCTCGGAACGATTTATGGGTAGCACCGCATGGAAAAGCTTCTCCTTTTCTTCTTTCCCTCTTCCCATCTCGCTCTCCTTCCCGTGAGCTTTCCTGAAAAAGCGCAAGCTTTCCTCTCTCATTTCCACCTCCGTGTTACCTCCCACGCGATTTCTTATCTCCTCTCTCCCTCTAAATAATATTCCACCGAGAAATCGCACAACCTCCACCGATTACGAGTTTATTCAGCGAATGCGATTTTCTACCTCGCGCTCTTCTCCTCTTTCCCGTTCGGAACTTGTCGATTTTTCACCTCGAGTCTATTTGTTCGCGAGAAATCGAGAGAAAATACACGTCGATTATCCATCTTGCGAGGAATTCAGGTAAAGAGATAAATTTTCGTGTCCACTCAAAATGGAATTCCCTGTGCAAATATCTTGGAATATTTATGAAGGAAAAATATTGAAAGCTCTCGTCTGCGATCCATGAATTTCGCGGGAGGATCCGTACGATTTTTTTTCCTTCGCTCCTACCTTTCTCTCTCTATCTCTCTCTTTATTCCATGCATAAATTATTTTTCATCCGTCTGCGAGTGAAAGCCTTCGTGCCGTTTTTAATATGCCATATATTTTTTTTTTTTTTTCGTTATCCAGCATACTCGCGCCCCGCGCGAATATGTGTGTTTTTCCTACCCTCTTCTCGTTAAGTCCCGGCACAGCTAATAATGCACCGCAGAGTCGGAGGTGAGCTCTCTTCCCTCCAGGCAGTTTGGAAGTTATTCGCCGAGGCGGCAAACCCGCTCGTGAATCATAAATCTCCATGTTTTTCCTTTTTTTTCGTCCCTCGTTCTTTTTTGCCTTTTTTTCAATTCCACAGCGGACTTTCTGACGCGAGGTAACTCCTCCGCCCGGGGGGCGAGGAACAAGGTGAGTCTCTCAAACTGCAGCGAACGCGGAAATTTTTCACCGAGAAATCAGGATTGCTGACCAAACTTTTGCGTGACTTTTGCGCTTTCGAATCTTACATACGAACATTCCTTGAGGCATTTTTTTTTCAAATTCTCCATGAGAATGTTGACGTTGCCGGAATTCAGAGTTCAAGAAACGATTTGATCAATTTCATTATCTTTTTAGATCATTCAGTTTTCGATTAAAATTTGAAAAATGCTTAGCTTCAGAGAAAAAGCGTTGTACGTTCGACATTTCATTATGTGAAATGTTTTTTCCGAGGGTGTGCGAAATATTTGTATGCTCTAGTTTTTAATTCTCTCACGGACCGCGACTTGTCACGGAGTCGAGATCACCCTCGGGAAACGCGCTGAATCCTGAACAAAAAAAAGGAGCTTGGCTGGAAAAATGAGATTCGTCGCTACCTCTGTCTACTCCATCCCTGTTTACTCTCTCATTCATATTTTTCTATTTTTGTTTCTTTTTAAGCATTTTTTCGAGCTCGTGAACGAGCTTAATACGCGATACGATCTTGCCCAGAGTTACCTCACGCTTGAAGTTCTCTCCACATCAGAATCTATTAAAATATATGCTCATATTTAATCTTCGCTCATTCCATATTACATTTTTTTTGACGTTGGCAATTTCTAGGAAATTCTTGCAGTCTAATCGAAAAATGAAGGCGTCTGTTGCTGTATCTATTTATTCATTATTTCTACGTTGTAATTTTTTACATTTTTTTAGCATAAATATTACTAATGTGCGAGTCGTAAAAAACCAGAACGTACGAATTTCATTATTTTTAGTGTTTTCAACAGTCACGGTATTTTAAAGTATTTTTCAGATAATCTAGCGGAAAATTCTAACATGGAGTATTGCTGGATTTTTCTTAATTATTTGCCGCTTGAATTTTTTCCACGTTTAGTAGAAATAAGATTATTCGGTGAATTACACACTATAAGATTTTTCTAATATACAATTTATCATCGTTGTATTTAGATTTTACCTAGAATGAAAAATCAAAAAAGTAATTAACTTAGACGACAATGATTAACCATGTACGAAAAAACTAACCATGACAGATTCGTAATCTGGGTGAGGGAGGGAACACGTGTCTGGATTCGCCGGCTCGCAAGGCTGACATGCACAAACCAGCCGGACTCTATCCTTGCCATCGACAGGGAGGCAACCAGGTAGATCGATAAAAAAAAACGAATCGAAAAAGATCAGAAAAAAAGGATGGACCTTTGATAAATAATTACAGGCTGTTCGACACGAAACCCGCTGCGCATCTTAGTACTTTGCTGATTGTTAAGTGTTTCCCTACGTTCCGTGCTGTTTTCGTCAAAAGTTCGTAAATCCTCACCCGAGAATTATTTACCCAATCGTGAACTATTTTTCCTAACTCGGATGGATTTACGAATTTTCGCTTTTGTTTTTTTCTCCACATGTGTTAGCCTCTCTTTTATAAGCTAGTCTAATTTTTGTACAGCTTAATACTTGACATTCCTGCACGAAAAAAAACACGCTGTACATACGAATAATTCGGTCTAAAGACCAACATATTTTAATTATTTTTTTAAGGTTGGAAATCATAAATTCGTGTCGCATGTGAATTTTTTACTTGGCTGACTAGCATAATTTTTCATGGTTATTTATTTGTCCCAGTTGTCCGTGAGTACGTAGTACTGAAGAAAATTCAGAGAGTTGGTTAGGCTTGACTAATGGATTGGATGAACCACCTACAATTGTAAAATCTGACTTCTTTAAAAATAGGTTGCCGAAATTTTGAAAAATGTAAAGAATAAGCATATTTTAACCACTAATCTTAATGAGCCGAGTGAATATCATTCCAATTGATATCAAGTTTATAATTTTAATTTTTACTTGTGTACAATTTTTGTTCGTGAAGACACGAAAGAGGGAACGGGAGGATAAGAATATTAGTACTCAAGGTCGATAAAATGTTCATGAATTTCCCTTTAGATAAGGCAACTCGATAGTGACGCGTGTATAGACTCCGCAGGGAAACCGGAAGATCTTCACCAGCCGGTTGGTCTATGGCCTTGTCACCGCCAGGGCGGCAACCAGGTACTCCAAAGTTCAGGATATAAAAAAAGTGAAAAAACTGACAAACGATGAGAAAATTCCCGCCTCTCGCAAGAGGAGATAGAGTAATTTAACTTCGGTGCATTTGGGTGTGCAGCTCAGTTAATTTTTCAATTAAAAAACCCTGCTAAAACTTCTAACGGGTTCGAGGTTGTTGGTGGAGTTTTCCAATAATTTTTCAACTCGTCGGTTCCTCTCGCGAAATAAATTATTTCAGGACATATCCGTTCGTCTCTTCCTTCTCTCTCTCTCTCTCTCTCTCTCTCTTTCTTCTTCTTCATCCATGGAATAATTTTTCTGGTCTCTCGATGTTAATCGCTGCCTCAGGGAACTGCCTAATTTTATTATTTTTCTATTACTCTTTGTTTTTATTTTTATTATTTTTTCACTTCGTGTCCTCGATCGAGCTCGATTCATCAATCCTCGGTTGAGTTTGTCCACGAGACAGGATTATCTTTCCTCTCCGCAGGAAGGGAGTCTTGTTTCTACTTATCTCGGAAATTCTTTTTCAATCGCTTGTACATACAAACGACGATGGATTAATCGTCCTCTGAATCTGATGGATTATCAGGACTAAGGACTCGGCGTGTGTAAGCTCGAGGAAATAAACGTGCGAACTCGCGACATTGCGTGAACAAAAGTCGACATTCTTATAATACTCATTAAAAAAGGGTCTTTCTTGTTCTTTGAAATTAAATCTTTATTTACGAACAGATTGATGAACTTATTTCGTGAATATTCATTCTTTCAGGATGGCAGTGACGTAAAATCGAAGGGTAGTGAATTTCAATGTTATCAAAATTGCGATTAATCGATTGACACACGAGACCTCTGTACATTTTCCTAATATTTTATTGTTGTATTATAAACGTGCAATCTTATTTCTGGGCAACTAGCATGCTTAGTCTATTAAAATGAGGTTGGAAATTTCATTAAAAATAATGATATGATGACTTTTTGTTTCGAAATCGGATTGTTACCGCGAAAGGAGAATACTTTTAAAAAATACAAAAGATGAATAAGCAATAATAGTAATTTAAAATGAATCTCTTTAGTGTAACTTGTTTTTGAAATTTAAATCGCGTCATTTAGGTGAAGCTTGTCCTCGTAAACCACGTAAACATCGAGTCTAATGTGGTTTCTCGTGGAGAAAACGTATCGTACAAGAGTGCTTTCTCTTGTACGATAGAGCGAAACTCGCTCTGAGCGCTTTACGTGTACATTCGACGATAATTGCAGGTGCCCTAATTGAGCTCAAAAACACAATCAGTCGTCGGAAGTCCCGTGATTTTGTGTGCGGAGAGGCGCATGTTTATTTATCCTGAGTTGTTGAGGAGCGTTGCTCGCTCTTTCTCTCTTTAGGCAAAGCGTAGCTCGAATTTACCTATTTGCCCTTGTAATTAAGTTTCGCTTCGCTGTAAATTGCTCTCTTTTCGTATAACATCCAATGACAGCTCAATGATCAGTCGTCCGTTAACCAAAATACCTCAGCTTCGCCACAACGTGAATTTTTTTTTTCTAACTAAACTCCCTCGTGCTTTTTCCTCGTTTTGTCCGATCGCGGCTTTCGCTTCTCGCTTTTTTGCTTCATCTCTTCTTCTTTTACTCACTGTTTCGGTTGGTACTACAGTCTGAATGAGTTTCGCACGCGAAATTCAACGTTCTTTTCCTTTTTTTATCTTTTTACCTCTCACGTCGAAACCGCAACACCTTTATTATTCTGAGAGACTGACATTCGTACCTCTCTTGTTTTCTTTCTAAATAAACTGTTGAAGTTTATCATTTGGAAACAAAATTTGCTACATTTCAACAATCTCGACTATTGTAGTTTCGAATTATAATTTCGACTATTTGTGGATGCACGTTTGATATTTTGAGAATAATTTACAAAATTCCTTTGCACGCGCTTTTTGGAGTCGTGTCGTAGTAACATGTCCTCTCAGCCAGTAATACGAGCACTTCGAACGAAATATTTGTAATTGTGTATTCAAAATCAATATTGTTCATTTATCAAGTTTAATTCAATTCACATACCACCAATGAATAAATGTTAATTATCACGAGTGGTTTCTCATAATTTTGATAAAATTGATTTAAATTCTTTAATAATGCGACTATGATTCGACCTGCTCGAAAAAAGTCTATCCTCGATATCTGTGGTTTCGAAATAATAGGGGAGAACGTTCCTGGCTCATTCGAAATATGCATACCATGAGAATCAATAAAATGTATACGTGAAATTAGTAATGTGTTCGTTGAGCTCCCAGTAAATAGCTAAGCGCTTTTACTGATTATAAAATTCAATCCGCTGCTTAGTCAGAGCCTACTTATCCATGCTTATACATTGGAAGCCGCTATGCGCAATTATCCGTAAATACGTTTGGCATTTGCCGCAAGTATTAGTAAAAATGTTCAAAAGATTCTCTATTGAATATTTCGTGTGCCAGAAACGTCGATAATCATCGCTCGACTCGCAATTTATTTCTAAAAATAATTTCACAGTACTGGATGCTGAGCAAAATCGGTGAAATACGCAGAGACGAATCCTGCCTGGATTACAGCGGGACTGATGTCATTCTATATCCATGTCACGGAAGTAAAGGAAATCAGCAATGGATTTATAATCCACAGGTAATAATTTGGATGATAAATAAAAATTATCAATTTTGATAATATTAAGTTTACAGACAAGTTTTACTCCTTTTTTTTTCTATAAATAAGTAAAGCATTTAAAGAATTATTACTTACTAATTGATTGGTTTTGAATTTTCAGACGAAGCAAATAAGGCATGGAAGCAGCGACAAGTGTCTTGCGATAACGGAGAGCAAGCAGCGTTTGCTCATGGAGGAATGCAGCCCAATATCGACGAGACAGAGATGGTCGTTTGAAAATTACGACCCGTCGAAGCTGTGATATAGCGCAAATTTGCATCGTCGTCAGATGAGCCAGGACCATGATAACGAGAATGCCTGGTGGCTGCTGAACGATCAACGTTACATCTCCGAGAACGGACGCCTCGAAGCCTCAATGGAGACGAGATAGAGAAGCTATTTTTTGCGACTCTTGGTCGTTGTAAATAGAACCGATGCGATTGTCACGATAAGAAGCAAAAAAAAAATGAGAGAAAAATGCTTGATCCCACGATAGAAGATTGAACGATAGAAATTGTTTGACAAGCGACGAGAAACCGATATCGCTCGTTCGTACGAAACTTCGACGATAAATTTTTTTTTATTTCGCTCGAATATGATCCGATCAGCTATTCTGGCATTTTCCACGAGTCACCGAGCAAAGTCCTCAAACACTGCCCGAAAGACTGCCCTGGGTGTACGTACAGGCACGACGATTTGACTGTGAAGAAGAATTTATTTTTTAATCACAGTCGAAAAGTCTAGAAACATTTCAGAGATTTTTTGTGAGGTAATTGACTCAAATTTAATTATCGAGATCATGAGCAAAAATAGACAGGACCCAGCGATTTGGTATCTAGAATTCTTGTCGTTTTTTGATATCGATGTCCAGTCGTGGGCCAGCCTGTACTCTGTACGAATTTAATCTGACGTTTACGAGTGACGTTTAATCGGAATCTCAGTTCTGATCATACGTACAAAGAAATCACAATCGAAGTTTCGGACTTTCTATCGCAGAAGAAATATTTGTTATGCAGCTCTCAAATTGTCATGCTCGAATGAGGAAGAAGAAGTTAGCAATTATTACGACACTCGTCACAGCCTAATTGATGTAGATTCTTCGTTTTATTTTTGTACCACTCATATGTGAGTGCACCGTATTTTGTTGAAGAAACGTTACACGACCGTATTATCTCTCGTTACTATGAAAAAGCATTTATCTGATTTTGAATAATTTATCGTACTGTTATTAGTTCTTAAAGAAATCTTTTATGATATTTGTATCGTTAAGTTGAAATCATTTCCCCACTCTTTAGCGTTCATGTGATGAGTTGAAAATATAATTATATTGTGGAAGAGTTTATGTAATGAGTTGAAAATTTCGCGTTTTGATTCTTCAACAGTGAATATTGAGAGAATACGAAGATTTTTCCATTCGAAGTAACACGTAGTTTTCGTTTCGTAGACAAAAGAGGAAAGTTAGGCAAAAATTAGTAGTTTTTCGGACGCACAGAAAAATGACTTTTTGTAAATATCGAGATTCACGAATTTTATCGTGACAGGGAGAAAAATTGTCTCGTTTCTCCGTAGATAAAATTATGCCCAAAGTTTCGTGGAATGAAATCAGCCACTTCGAGATTTAGGGATAAGATTCACGCATATCTAGTATTTTTCTCATTTGTGTTGAGAAAATGAAAAAATGAGGAAAAATAACGTATACTCATTTCCGATCGTGGACGATCGAGTAGCGTTTCTTTTATTTGTTTTCCGATAAAATAGTGTAAGCTCGTAAGAATTCGCAATGCCAAATTTACAGGGCAAGGACTCATGCCTTTGACTGCGAGAATTATCGAATTTTGTAAATATAAAATGAGAAAAAAGAAAAATGGAGACAAAGTACAGGGGTAAAGCAAAAATTTCCCAAATTTCTTCCACGTTTAGTTTAGATATTAAGCTATTATTTTTCATGTTTTTTGATAATCGAATTATCGAATATCAATCTACAATGCAAACAATATTCGCAAAAAAACATTCGTGATGAGTTCCAAAAATGTTCTCGATATTTCAAGTTTCGTGGAAACGATTGGATAAAAATTCATTGTTGCGCTGTTTTAAACCGAACTCGTTGAAGAAATATGATAGAAGAGTGTTTTTTTACTCTAGTTAACTAGAAATTTGAAGATTCTAGAAAAGAAAGACAAAAAGTAAAATTACTGAAACGGGAGAGCTACATTCCGAAGCCAGATTTTGTACATTTCGTGTAAAATACATGTAATATCTAATTATTATATACCATATAATGTAACACGACGCCAGTTTATTCCGAAATAGTGATAAGTTAAGAAGTGAGTGAGAATGAGAATATCATTCCAAGATAATTCGCGCGAGGTGGTTCAATTTTTTTTCCGCTTCAGTCTTTAATGTACGTGTTCCAATGTTTTTTTTCCAAACGCGCCTAAAATTGCGTTAATACATGATTATAAAAGAAAATATTTAATATATATTTTACAACCTGGAACGAACAACTTTGTGGAAATAAAAGTCTAAGAAAATAAAAATCCGATTTGTATCGATGACGCATTGTGCAGCCAATTAGCACTAGAATGAATTCGCAAATTCCGTTCGCGTCTTGAAAAAGCTCTTCTTCGGTGCACGACTCTCATTATTATTTTCATCTCTCATTTTTTCCTTCGACGTTAAACTCGCTCGAGTCGTGTATCGAACTTGAAACGACCGAATCTACGACTTCACGTGTGCCAATAGCTTTAAAATTGATGCATTTACGAAAAAGAAAAGAAAAAAAACTATAATTAAGGCGAGTAAGCGTAAAAATTGGGATAAAAAACATAAGGAAAACCATTGTGAAAACAATAGATTAGAGATGTGCAAAGTTGAGTGATTAACTTGATAACTTTGAAAAAATATATATATATATATTATATATAGATTTTCGAATCTAATCATAAATGAGAGATTAAAAATCCATTGTCGTCGAATTATTATTGTGAGAGGAAAAGTATGGAGACAAAACATTAATAATCAGCGTTGACGCGCTGTGAAAAAATTCGGAGCTCTTTGAGCTTGGGAATACGTGAGATTAAAAACGAAAGAAATTAATTAATTGGAGTGCGTGTGTGTTCTCGAGCTGCGGAAACGGAGAATTAAAAAAAACGAAACCCTTTAAAAAAATGTACAATGAGATGAAAAGGAAAATTGGAGAAGGAATGTGCACCAGAATATGAAAAAAGACACTTGTGAAAATGAGATTGTATTCACGTGTACATATTATTTGGGCTAGAGAAAGAAAAAAGAAAAAACATATGCATATGACATTTTCTACATTTCTTAAGGATGTAGCATATCGTGAGAGAAAGTGACATATGAATTCGTCGGGCTCGGCCGCTGACTAGGCCACGCGCGCGACGTTTAAAATTAATGTAATATCAGACGTGCCTTATTTCATGTATATGTGAATATTGTCATTATTATTATTATTATCATATTATTATTATCATTATTATTATATATATATATATTATATATACCATTATCGACATTATTATGAATCTCTATGATAACGTGCAAGCATTTGTGTTAAATAAATCGATGTTGTTTTATGTTAACGGAAATGAGTTGATCGAAAAGAAACTATACATATAGTGACGTTGCTCCAAAGAAATTAATTGTTTCTATATAATATGTATGTGTGGGAGCAACATTACTCACATTTTTGCTGCACTACCACATTTCCTCATTCCCTTCCAACTTGTAAGAAACTTTCGTTAAAAATGTGATTTCATGAGAATGTTTTCATTTTCGTGTTTGTAAGGATGCTGTTATTATTATTTTCGTCTTCATTTTTCTGTAGAAATTGGGATTTTTATTGTTAGTTTTGGTATTTCAAGATTTTTTTGAAAATAACAGCTGTGTTTTTTAGACGTAAATTCTTTATTTAAAATACGACGTGCGTGTGTTGTACAATTCGAAGAGAACCAGCTGGTTCTTCGCCCGAACGAGAATGAAATCGCTCGTTATTCTCGCGCATGCGATTTGGCGCTTCCACCCCTTGCGGAAGATTCATCCTCGCTGTCGAAGACATTCCTACCACTCGAGGACGACTGGCCTGCGCATCCTTGAATGGATAAAAAAATATCAGTTTCTGATATGAAATATGTATAATTGATGAACAAAAACTATACTTTGCGAAAAAAAATTCTCTCTTTCAAGTTGTTTTGAGACAAAAACGACGAAAATGATCAGAAATTATGGCTTTGCCAGAATATTATTTGGTACAGTGTATACGTGGAAACTGTTTTTTTTTTCAAATATTCCTACACTGTTTTCAATCAATTGGACAACAAATTGTATTTTTCCATAAATATCCATATCGAATCTGTGTATACGATACTAAAGTTGCTATTTATATATTCACGAATCACGTGAATGCTCATTTTTGTAAAAATTGAAATCTATTTATTGAATTTAAAAAACGTATATTTACATATAAAATTCCTATTGTTCGTTTCCCTAATTTTTTTATGAAATTCTAATCGAATATTTCCCCCTGAGTTGGATCGTCAAGAATCAACAATTACTAATTCAATTTGAAATTCGTTTCAAGAAGCTCTTTTTTTCAAAGATATTTAAAAACCAAGAATTCTCAGTTGGCAAAACACGATTGGTCTAAAGCAAAATATGTACATAAGAAACGGCCATCCTTTCTCAGCACTCGCAGTAAAAGGCACACGGACCTGGCACAGCTTTTACTTGTTGCGCAGCCGGCTGGTATCGATTGAACGCAGCAGAAGATAGGCAGGGATGGTGGCCGCCAAGCTTACGTGGAAACATGAATGGTTACAAGGCCTCGGAAATTCCCTGATTTTGCGCTTGACCTAGATCGTTTTTGTGCGCCAGAGCGAGCTTTCTCCCATTTCTCAATTTGCAATCTCAGTGAGAGAGGAAACAGAGAAAATACATTTCTCAATCATTTTTTTCTGCATGGTAAAGGAGTTTTCTCACAAAATAAACATACCAATATCTTTCACGAGTTGAAAATACAGAAAAATCTCATTTTACCGTAATGAATTCTTTATGGAGCTCGAAATGTCAATATGATGAGCGAAATAATATTTGACATATGAAAATGACACAATAGTCTACTCAGAAGATTTTTTTTTTACAGTCACGTTTTACGTTTATGAGAATTTTTCGTTGACGTTAAATTGAAAAAAAAAATACACGCTTAATTATAATTAACGATAATGTATTTGAATTTCCGGTGATGGAACGTTTAATTGATGTCAGAGGAGCGAAGACTTATTGAAGGACGTTCATGGATGCGAACTGTCAGCTCGTCCTGGATCGGGTGAGAGCAAGGGCGCTTGCGCCGAGAGCTTTCACCGTCGGAGGGAAAGGGAGAGTGGAATATCTGGTGAGCGAGAGTGCAGAAGCTTTGGAAGTGGCCTTTGGTTCGTCGGGCAGCGCACGAGAGATCCATTCATGCTTTCGTATCCGCTAGAAAAAGGGGGAAAATGAACGCTCTCGAGTTTCATAAAAATTAGTGGATAAATTCTTCCACGACAAAATTGTTCCTCCAGTGATTTTTTCTCATTCAACGGGAGTCAAAAGATTCGTGAATTCATAAATAGGAAAGTAGTGAAGACTTGTGAATCGGAAATTGTGCAATTCTGTGAGACTTCGCGACTCCACGCCCGTCTATGCGTCTCAGGATCACATCCTGAGACCCTTGACGCTCGAATCGTGAATTATCGATCTTCCCCAAATTGCGTTATCGTCTAAACTAGTCTCGACATTCGTCTTGACGCGAAAATGCTCATTCCCGAAATCTCGACACGATTGAAGTAAGGCCGGGCTTGCCGAAAGCCGTATAAAAGTGTTTTTTCGAGGGAAGAGCAGCCCGGCGAACGAGAAGTCTCCGAGTTTCGAGCAACAGGTTAAATCTCACACTTTTTCTCAATTTACTAACATCTTTCTAGTCTCTTCCGAAATATTATTTTTCTATTTACATTTTCTCTCTTATTATTTCGCTATTTTTACAATGAATTTATTACAAAATAAAAAAATGTCATTCCCCGTAACGATAGAATGAAATTTATATGAAGCGATTGGAACACATTTATTTTTAATATTATATCCGAAATATTTTTTGTACGAAGTATTGAAAATAATTTGATTGCATACGTCGAAGCAGGAGGCCGTCTCGATGCCGGAAGCTTCAGGATCTGGGCACATCCTCGGCATGATGGGTCTTGCCGATGAGCCAGACTACACGACGTTCGAAAACAGAGCCGGCCTCGCCGAGGACATGAAGTTCTTGGCGAGTATGCCAGAACTCTGCGACGTCACGTTCCTGGTCGGCGAAACGAGGGAGCCCGTCTGCGCTGTTAAAGCTGTGCTTGCAGCGAGAAGTAGGTTCGTGCGATTTTGTTTACTCTATATTAATTTAATCCAATTTTTTTTTCTTTCAAATAATTTTCAAGGGAAAACGTCCTCATGAATATGATTTTTACTTGTTTCGTGTACATAACATACGAGGCATAATAATAATTTATTTGGAAAATTCAAATATCACACTCAAAAATCAGTTAGAGTACTTTCTATTAAAATTATGTTTAAAAACGAAAATTTGCGGAATACCATATCCAATTTCGCTCACTTTTCGCAAAGTTGTGGGCATTTTAAAAAGTAACATGATTTTTCAAAAATTATGGAGGTCAATTTTGTGTCAATTTGGTGCATGAACTTTTTACTATAATAATTAATTTTTTGCAGGGTATTTCATAAAATGCTGTGCCAGGCACCGAGTCCTCAGCGAAAAAAGGAGACACAGTCGCGCGACAAGTTTCGCGCATTCTTCAAAAGGAACTCCGAGCCATCCTTGAACACTCAAAATTCTGTGCAGCAGGTAACTAAAAATTTCCTTCCACAAAACATATTAATTAAAACAAAAATAAATAAACAGGTCAAAATCTTTTTAAGCAAATCTCTTCTACTTTATCGCGAGACATTTTTGGATCACTTTAAATTATCATAAACTCAGATACATATACTTGTGTTACATTTAAACTATAATTTTTCCACAAAAAAATATTGTAAACTATTACTCTCGCACAAGACTTTAAATTTGTTGTCAACATAGCAATAATATCTATTCAAAATGTATAAATTTTGGTGATCGAGTTCGAATTGTGATAAATTTAAAAAAAATATAATTTTTCATATACAAATAAAGTAACGAAAATAATTTAGTGTAGGACGTTCCGCCTTCTATCAGTCAAGAAACACGTGGCTCCGCATAATCAAATGTCAGTCTTTGCTATTTTTTGCCCAACGTCAAATAATTATGGAAAAAACGAGATATTATGAATATATTTGATAAAAATTGTTAACCTCACATATTTGCTTGACAATTTAATAAATTAATTTTTGACGAGATGGAAAGAGTCTCCCTGCAATAGCAGATTAAAAAGAAAATGATAAAAAACGCGAGATTATAGATATAGTAAGAAAATTTGTTATGTGTCGGTTAGCGGTCAGGGTTCACCCAGCAGTTGGCTCCAATACACGAGGTATATTTCAGTATAAATGTCAAACGTATAAATAACCTTTGTTAGAAAGGGAAAGCAACTTTTCATACCCACTTACTATGTATATGGGCTGGGAGAACGTTCAGTTTTTAATTAGAAAAAAAAGTCCAATGCATGCAATTGAGTCAGAGTGAGAGTGATGATGACAGAAAAAAAAGAATTCCGTTGTCCAGCGAATTATTGTTTGAGAGGAAGAATTGTGTGGGAAAGAGCACGTTTTTGTTTGATTTCGAGTGATTTATTTGTTATCACTTTTTTGTGATGTTCATTTCAAATGCGTTTTGTAATTTGTCAGACGATTAAGGAGAAAAGTTATTTGTAGAGTATTTCAATAGGCGGAGCATTTTTTCGGATCGTCACGAATGTACGATCTGTCCAAAGCTTATTATTTTCCTCTCCGCTGACATTCGATCGAACGTGATTTTTTTTATCCTCGTGTTGGCACGAAATTGGTATTGCTTTACGACCGTATACTCGAATTAAAACGGAGTATCCGAGCATGCGGTATACACGCTGTGAATCTATTCTAAGCATTTGTATTGCCATAAATGAAATCAAAAAACTTTTTGTCGTAGGTAAAAAATTGGCATTTTCTTTCTCTTCTCTCTATCTCTCTCTCTCTTCTTCTCTTACTAACTCATGCTTTGAAAATCGATTCGCATTGAAAAAGGAATTTCCAAGCAGTTGCTTCTTATGAGCATTCATTTTGAATTTTATTTTCGTTACATTGATTTGCAAAGTTTCAAAAGTTTGTAATTCTGAAGAATTTGAAAGCTTCTTTCATGACGACGGAAATACTTTCATCGTTAGTCGACTTGGAACAAATACTTCGATCATTATTCTGCCTATTATCAGTTTTCTTTTATTTCTTTAATTCTGCATTTACTGATCTAAATACTGTTAGCCACAGTCGGATCAGCACCAAACTCTCATCATCAAAGAGTTCGAACCTGATGTATTTCGACAACTGATCGAGTACATTCATACCGGATGCGTCACCTTGCAGCCGAGAACCTTGTTAGGTAATGTTTTCATAAATTATTATATTCTGTACCTATATATTGTTACCATTAATCGGTCGGATCCCCAATTATGACATACGAAATTATTAAAAATCAGTTTAATTGTCACAGTATTAAGTGAACTGTATAGAATTTAGATATATATTATTGAAAGACTACATGAATATTGCAGGTAAAAATATTTGCCAACATAAATTCGTTCAGGATGATAATATTTATGATTTTTGACAGGTGTCATGAATGCGGCAGATTATTATGGATTGGACGAACTGAGAAAAGCATGCGCTGGTTTCATACAATGTTGCATAACAGTGGACACGGTCTGTGCTCTTTTGGCATCCGCCGAGCGATACATACAATACAAATGTACAAAGTCTCTCGTTCAAAAGGTATTTGTAATGGAGATTTTTTCCTGTTTGCGCGTGATTTGCGATAATATGAAATTCCTTGGATATGGAAAGGTAGATTTTTCTAGAGAGGAAATAAAAAGATATGATCAATTGATTTGTATAGACGTACGAAAAGTTTTTCTCCGTCTTATTTACACGTGCGTGTGATGTCATCGGACAAGCCTTTGCGCAGATTTCAAATCTCAATCAACGATTACCGAGCACTCCAAATTTTGATTCCCATTGGTCAACATTTCAATTGTCCCCCGTCAGCGCTCCTTTTTTTTGTCTAAACGAAAACGTAAATACAGATGTGTGGTCGTTGATAAGTTTTCTTAATTAGGCCACATTACGAAGCGGGCTCGAAATATCAGATTTTAGAGCATTCTTTACTTATCACGAACGGCGCAGAAGTTATACGAGAATCAGATAATTTGGTATATACATCCCTCATGTTTTTGTCAAAGGTTTTGGAATTCGTCGACGAGCACGGCAACGATGTTCTCAATCTAGGATCCTTCACGCGCCTGCCTCAGCACGTCGTTCGTCTCATCCTTGCTCGTGACGAATTACGAGCCGACGAGTTCACCAAGTTTCAGGTAAAATTTGTAAAAGGGAACATCCATATAAAAGTTAAAACATGTACAATGAAATAAAAATTTCAGGCTGCCCTCATGTGGAGCAAAAAATATTGTGACAACGATGAGCGTGCTGTTTTGAAAGATGTCCTCGGTAATTTCCTCGAGTTTATACAGTTTCACAAGATACCGACTCGAGTACTCATGGCCGAGATCCGTCCACTTCAATTGGTGCCGGAGAAAACAATGGTGATCGCGTTGGCCTATCAGGTGCGTCTCTTAAGTATCTCCAGCCTGAAAGATCCGCGAATGATGAGAATCTTGAAGTAGTTTAACAACCGCGCGTACAAGACTTTTCTTGTCCCTCCAACTGAGTCTCGATCACTCGGGATACACCGGAGCGTATAAAATCGCGTATAATTTCAGAACACGCTGGCAACATGCTGGTAACGATCACTGATGAATTATCCCTGTCAATCTCGATAATCCACTTAAATTCTGACATTTTTCTTCTTCCATTGGAACGGTAATAATTTATGAACTCGGTATCCATTAGCAATTCATGAATCCGTGAAAAAAATTTAATAATCTTGAGAATAAAAGGGATGATAAGAGTACACGAAAAAATTATCTTCGCATCTAGTTCGGTACTTGTACATACTATACAATTTACCTTTCAAATTAACGTCTTCACATTTTATTTTTATTCTTCTACGGTGAAGTTGAAAAATCGAGCAGTTTTGATACTTAAAAAATCCTTTTCCAGGCCTATATGTAGACAGTGAGAATCAGAGGCGTTTAAAGCTCATAATTGTTGCAGGCAGACCCGTCAAGTATCGATCCCGGAAAGCTCTCTCCCTACAGAGTGAGGAGACAGGGTCGAAGCATGTCCGTGCAATCGTCACTGGATCCATATGGAAGCAATACGACTCTGAGTTCATCGGGAAGCGATGTCGGCTCTGACCAGAAGCAGCACTCTGGTAGCAACTAACCTGCG
The DNA here is from genome assembly GCA_030522605.1 of Cremastinae sp. B BG-2022a. Taxonomy (NCBI): domain Eukaryota; kingdom Metazoa; phylum Arthropoda; class Insecta; order Hymenoptera; family Ichneumonidae; species Cremastinae sp. B BG-2022a. The sequence goes on along the minus strand of JAPYYX010001014.1, from coordinate 10,625 downwards.
GCCCCGGCTGTCCTTGCGACAGCCGTTGCGGATGAGACGACCGCAGAGATTCCGACGGCAATCGTCGAGACATCACCGACGAGGACACCGGCGATGACGCCGACGATAACGATGTCAACTTTGACGACAACTGCGATCATAAACGAAGAAAATGTAGAGGAAAACGTCGAGGAAAATCTCAAAACATCTCAGGAAAATCTAAACAAATCTCGAGAGAATTTCATATCTTCTGAAGATGCCAAAGACTCCGCGACTCCGAGGATCATTTGCGAGGACGACTACACCGAGATTCGTCAGGTACAGCCCAACGAAATTTTGGGAGGACTTTACATAAGATTCGTTCTCAGACAGGAAGGACGACCGGATATAGTCTGGCTCTACAAAACTCACAAATTTTGAATTCATTCCACTGTTTGCTAACAATTTTTTTTCTCTATATATTACTCAGTCAACCATCTGTATACATTTTCGTACTTTGCGTTTCTTAACTTCGGATTTTTCGTTCCACTATTTTTAGTGGATCAGTGCCATTTGTTGGATGAAAAAATTGTCTTCTCGTTTGTGTCAGAAATATCACAAAAAGCAGCTAAAAATATGAAAATATGATCCTCTTTTACAAAGTCACGTAATATAAATATTTATAGATAAAATCAAGTAAACAAGTAAAGAATGTTTGTCGTATGTTCTAATTTTTATTGAGACACATATCCATCGAGATTAAAACGATTTGCATGGATATACTTAAATATCAGGTAGTTGAAGATATTTGAATTCTATATTTGATACTGTACGATTGAGCCAGTGGATGAAGAATGATGTAAAAAAACGTTGATTTATTTAAAAAAGAGATAAAAAGAAAATCAGACTGCCGGTAATTTTGTCTCTCAACGAATCTTTCGGAAAAGGAAAAATTGTAGTCGATAACTCAGAGTGACGCTTCTAAAGAAGAAAAAGCGAAAAATCATTGTCGATGTCGTCTGATCTGTGAAACTCAGCCTTCGCTTACTCTCATTTCATTACTTCATGATTCTCATACGTAGGAAAAAAATATTTCAATGTGAAACGCTTGAGAAAAAGGAAATGCAAATTTCGCATTCTCGTGCGCTTATTAAAAAGTTTTTGCTTTGTTCGTAAATTGTTTTTTTTTCAATGATTTTTCGTACAGTCTTGTTTTTCTTTCAAAGTTTAAAAAAATTGTCAGCAATGTAGGCATGCACGAGTTTTGACGCACGTATCAAAGTACTTTCAAATAATTTCTTAATAATTGTGTAATGGTAATAATCATAATGACACTGATTTTTGGTAATAACATTGTTTGTAATAATTTTAGTGTATCAACGCTCACACCGATTGTTTCGTTTGCATCGACGGTGTTAATTGATAAACCTATAGTATCGATCAATATGGATTTAAGCCGCGGAATGCAATCGAAAACGGTTGTAAAAAGCAATTTGTTGGTTGTAAGGAAAATGCGGTAGTAGCGATTAAGATGTACAAGTCAATTACGAGGACTCTACTGTACAATTGAATTTCAAATTTTAAACACATACCTGTATATTTAAATTTTTGATTAAATTAACTTTTTTATCTACCACGTGACAATACCGAACTCTTCCATACTTCATCTTATGATTATATTTTCAATTGATTTTTATTTCTGTCAGAACGGAAGTAATATTGCCAAAAAATTTGTTCATGGAAGAAATGCAGGAAAACTTTTGTTTTGTACATTGCAGAATTCTCGTGATGACGATATTTTATAAAATAATGTTATATGCAACACGAATGCATAAGTGTCAGGGATATATTTATATATGTACGTGAAACTAAAAAGATAGAAAAAAGCAAAGAATTCTGTCTATAATCGTATAAAATGGACATATTGTAAAACTAAAGAAGAAGTGACAAAAAAGTATGATCGTTAAATAGCTTAGGCAAAACATATCTGCGATCGAGATTTGTTGACGATTTTCCTCGTGAACGCGAAAGAAAGCGGATCGCAGATAACTCGATTCCTTAATTAATAATTTAAACAAATAACAAAATATGAATAAACTGCGACTGTTAAATGTTTCACGCATTCATCTGTGGTCATGAAATTTGTTGTTGTTGACAAGCAAAGAGTATCCGCTAATAACTCAGTAATACGTTATTATTAATTGTTGAATGAAAGAAAGATAAAGAAAGAGGAAGATAGAAACAAAAGGTTAAAAGATCATGACGAAAAAACATCGATTGTTCCAATCCGTCGAGAATTTCCACGCAATCACGAAAGACTGCTTGTAGAAAAATGCCCTTGCACGAAACATTATTTCGTATAAGATATGTAAATGGACAATTAAATAAATAAAAAAGCTTGATGGCTTCGCATCCGAAAAACAAATTAAATTGTCGAATGTCCGAAGATTATTCACTCACAAAATCATGAAAAATAGAAATAAAAGCTGTCGATGTATGAGTATGAAAGCTGAGAATCATTAATGAAAAAAAGTCATCGTGAAATGTATATCACACAAGTGAAAAAGTATAAATAACGAAATATGCGAAAAGCTTGTTAATGTATGTGCGTTTTCGGTTGAGTTCTCTCTGCCGAAGAAATACTTCGAGTATCGTTGTGATCACTTTTCAGTCAATGATTCGTGTGTCCTGAAGTATCGAAAGAAATAAGCGAGAAGGAAGAAAAGTCAAAAGAATGTCTCTGCGACAATGAAAAAAAATAAAAATTTGTAATTTGCGCGTGGAAAAGAAAAAAATACGACTTCCCGTCAGTTCGCCAAGCGAAATGATTCTACCTAAAGTTCGATTTCTATATAATGTTGTGATATACTGTATTAAAAAAAAAAGAAGAAGAGAAAACAAGCGGATCGGAGAAGAAAAATCTGTGGAGATAATAAAAAGCAAAAGTGAAAAATAAATGATAGAAAAAAATGGAGAATGGCTGTCGAGAGAATCGATTGAACAGCGCTTGATGAAACTTTATACCTTGACCCTGTACTTCTGCTTCGCACGATGCATCGCGCGATTGTTAGGATCGCCAGGTGGTTAGCGCGAGCGAACAATTATTATTCCATCTCGTGTGGCATTATTAACGAGCTCGCACAAAATCTTTTGACGTTCCCTTTTTTCCGTAAAAAATCAAAGCGATTGACAACTGCTTCGAAAGCGTGTTCATCGATTTAAATTAAATAAAAAAAACGATCAATCATCGAAGTAAAAAAAAAACATCTTCCCGGATCTCGGGATTCGTTGTCGATTATCGTTGAATCTCATAATCTGTATTTTGGCATTTCCTCGCAACTTCTTTTGAATTGCAAACATCACGATTGCAATCGATTCAATCATTTTTGCGCAGTGTCATTTTTTTAATGAAGTACAGAAAGATCGCTTACTGATTAATGATTGAAATCCGGTTGAGGAATCCCACGTTTTTAATCCCTTTCGCATCTTTCCACAATATCAGGAATCATTGCAGAAAAAAATAATCTGAAAAAATCCATGAGCTGAGAGATTTACTGTTATCGCAAAAATATTGATAATCTTTTTTAAGTCGTCATGCGCGTTTCCTTGTTTTGCCTAGGTTGAGAACAATCGATTAAACAAACATTGACCTCGATAATATTACACATCTCCGGGCGCGGTGTAACGTATCAGCGATAAGTGATCAATCCGTAATGGATTTATCGATGAAGATTCATTTATGTATTGGGCACACAATCTTCGCTTTCCTACAAACAAATCGTTGAGATATATCGATCTTTGACCGTGTGAAAATGGCTACTTCCTCATATTAGAGATCATTTGAGGGGAAAAAAATATTCGAAGTGAGAGAGATCCATGTAGAGTGACGATATCTCGGCAAAGTTAGCGATAAGCGAATATATAACTGTTGAATCGACGTTGAAGAAGCCAAACAGTCGAGAATGTGCAATCGTAGAATCGCGATCATCGCGTGCCTCTTCGTCGTCGGCCTCGTGGCCGAGGCGCAGCTTCCCTCTTTTCATAATCCCAATTACGCTCCCGGTCGGGATGTAATGGTGCATTTGTTCGAGTGGAAATGGAATGACATCGCTCTCGAGTGTGAAAGGTTCCTTGGGCCAAAAGGATTCGCTGGCGTTCAGGTAATCCGCACATTTTTTTTGTTTTATAAAAAGCATTAAAATTATCAAAAAAGTATAAAATATATGAAGAAAAAATAGCGATATAGCAAAACATTTTAAACTCTTCTCACTGAATTTTTTTTCGAATCGTAAAAAGTATTTTCGCGGAAAAATCCTGAAAAAGATTAACGTGATTCGATGAAAGAAGAATTGAAAAATTTAATGTGAATTTTCAACTATTTGTTACGCGAATCCACCGTAAATATCGTGACCATGTACCCTTAATGTTTAAACCATGACATTTTGATGTATATAATTTCTGCAGACGTCTCCTGTAACTGAAAATGTAATTGTCGCATCAAGACCATGGTGGGAGCGTTATCAGCCGATATCGTACCTTTGGATAACGAGATCCGGTAACGAGGAAGAGTTCAGAGATATGGTTCGTCGATGCAACCGGGTTGGCGTGAGAATTTACGTCGATGTTCTTCCGAATCACATGACCGCCAGTCACGAAATCGTCGTGGGCACAGGCGGCTCGAGTGCCAAACCAAATGATCGACAGTACGATGCGATTCCTTACGGGCCGAGCGATTTTCATTCCCCGTGTGAGATTAAAGATTACTCGGACCGTTTCCAGGTCCGAAATTGCGAGCTCGTTGGGCTCCCAGACTTGGATCAGAGAAGCGAATATGTCCGAGGAAAAATCATCGAACTGATGAACAGACTCATTGATGCGGGAGTCGCAGGTTTTCGGTTAGTCATCAATTATCTATAAAAACTTGTGTTTTCTTGTCTGAAAAACGTATTTATTATAATTTATTATTCTTTCGAATTATCGCTCATTTTCTACCTGATCGATCGAAAAATACACTTTTTATCTCACCAAAAAATATTAATGATATAATTTGTTTTAGAGTCGACGCTGCAAAACATATGTGGCCGGAAGATCTCAAAGCGATTTACTCTCGCCTCAAAACTCTGAACACTAGCCACGGTTTCCCAGAAAATGGCCATCCATATATTTACCAGGAGGTGATAAATAATGGGCAGGAAGCTATTTCGAAGTACGAGTACAATTCGTTCGCGGCAGTTACCGAATTTCGGTACGGTTATGAGCTGAGCAACGCATTCAAGGGTAACAACGATTTGAAGTGGCTTCAAAGCTTTGGCGAAGCTTGGGGTCTCTTACCAACCAGGGATGCTCTCGTTTTTATCGACAATCACGATAATCAACGAGGACACGGAAGTGACGGATCCATTCTTACTCATAGATCGTCCAAATTGTACAAGGCAAGCGAAATAGAGATTCAAATCAAAAGAGGATCAATCCAGAGATAAAGATTCTTATTTTTAAATTCTCCGCGATTAAAATAAAAAACAAGTTTCAATATCGCAGATGTTAGATAGATAGATCATCCACATTCTATAGATTGAGCGATATAGAAATATAAGTGAGAGAATGATAAATTCAAACATTATCAATTTCAAATTTTCTGCAAAAAAAATAAAATACAAGTTTCATTTATTGGATCTTTTAATACGACGCACCAACTTAATAAATCAAAATGTTTTCTTACCTACAGATGGCGGTTGCTTTTATGTTGGCGTATCCTTACGGTAACCCTCGAGTAATGAGTTCATTCGCCTTTTCGCATTCGGACCAAGGGCCACCGGCGGACGAGAAAGGAAATTTACTCTCGCCCGTAATAATGAGCGACGGAAGTTGCGACGATTCTTGGATCTGCGAGCACCGCTGGCCAGAGATTTACAGGATGGTTCATTTCCGGAACATCGCAAACGGAACGGGAATAACGCACTGGTGGGACAACCAGAAGAATCAGATCGCATTCTCGCGAGGCGATCGAGGCTTCGTCGCTTTCAACGCTGACAATAGAAATCTCAGAGCTAAAATTCAAACGAAACTACCTGCTGGTATTTATTGCGACATCATTTCCGGGATTATGACAAACGAGCGTTGCACCGGAAAAATCATCGAAGTGGATCAGTATGGAGATGCCTGGATTGAAATTCTTGTTCACGATCAAAACGGAGTTCTTGCCATTCACCAAGATGTGAGTATAGCATCAAAAATATTTCGTACTGATTAATTTACGTGAATACAGGCGAGTAATTAATTGATCTAAAATTTTTACAGGCGAGGATCGTTCGTTGAAAATCCGATAGGAAAAGCTCAATTTTGCCAACGAATGTAATCGATGAAAGATGAAAATGAGAGAAGTAATCTCCCACGAAGATTTCTGGGTCAACGCAGATATCTTCGATAAAAATACCTCGCCTTCGTACCTTGAACCGTCGATGTTACGAAATTCAGTACAGCTCGTTAATTACGAACTAACAAACAAAAAATATTTACCCGTTTTAGATCTAGGACAGTGGATAGGAGATTTTTTTAGGATGTTATGTTAATAAAATTTCACTATTTATATATATATATATATATATATGTTGTGTGTGTATATTTTTTAACAATTTTTTTTGTTTGTTCGTTTTCAACAGAAACAATGAAACTGCGCTTTTTTCTTTTTAATCTTTTCACCATTAATTTTTCGCTATACATTAAGTCGACAGTTAATCGTAAAATAATACACGACAGACTTGCGATGAGGGGTGTGCAGGGTAAATGTGAGAAGAGAGACGGAGAGAAATGATGGAAATGAGGAAAGGATCGGCACGAAAGTTCCGACGAATCTGTCGAGGGATAAAAAAGGGAGGATCATGCGTGAAAGTTGAAATTGAAGTATCACAAAATTGCCGTAACTCCGGTTCTGCTTGTTTTTCCCATTACTTTCTTCTCTCGCTGTTTTTTCTTTGTTTTCATCCGCAATATTTTTTCTCATCAGTACTCGGTTACTTAGAATTTTTACGATCTAGACGTAACTCTTCCATGTCGTGATGCAGAAAGAATTTTCTCGAAGCGTTTGAACAATTAAAAAATTATCAATTTAGGGAATTTCATATAAATTTTGTTCATGGAACAAATCTTGGCGCAATCTTTATTTTATTTTATAGAATCTTCAATTGTGTATTTTTCTGTGTCACGACGATGGAAACAATTTATAAATAAATGCCTAAGCAAAATATGTACATTAAAAATGATTTTACGTTTAAGTAAAAGCCGCCCTGCGTGTCTCTCCGTTTTCGCATTTTTTTTTCTTCATGGTACGATTTCAAGTTGCCGAGAACAATTTCTTAATTGTGCCAATATTTCTGCTCTCCACGTTAACGCGACAAGAGATCAATCTTTTTTTTTTGTTACATATATTAAAATTGATATTTAAAAATTGATACTTATGTTACGATACCATGAAATTTCCGACGAATTCGGGCTATATATAAATCTAAAAATACTGCTCGTCACACGAGCTCGTTTCGACTGAAAAACGATTTTTCTCACCCGTCCGTCATAAATTCTTCGATCGCAGCTTTTGCTCTTTCACCATTCACGTAACTTAACCTTGAGTTTAACACGAATACAATAAAGGCAGCGGTTTAATTCTAAATAAATAAATGTTTTGTAGCTGGAAAAGATAAAAGAGAGTTAAGACTGTACAAGTTTTCGTATTCTCATGAAAGATATTTCGTATTTATCAAACGTAGGAAGATTTTTTTTTTTACGTCATCATCGCAGAGAATTCATTGTTCACGGATCACCTCTCGAATTTCTTTATGTATAAAATTTTGTTGTTGTTCCCTCATATAGGCTCTCACGCGAGTTATTAGCAAAAATATAATTTAGTACATGTATCATTTAGGTATAGTCATCCATATATAAAAAAAGAGAAAAGAAAAAACTTCGTTAAAATATATAAAAGAAACAACGATTTGAGCAAGTACGCGTATCCTCTAGATTTTAATATTAATATTACACGTTATCATCGAGTCGAAAATGTTATTGTTATTGCACATGGTTCTCGCTATTGTTCAGGCCACTCTCATTAATTCTCATTCACTCATTCTTCTACTCTCGCACAGATTATTTCATTCCAACGATCGGTTTATCAGATTTATCGCCATTTACATTCCTTTCGAATCGATCGTATCGATTTTTAAGAATCCAAGAAAGTCATTCCAGAAGTATTGAAGATTTTATAATTGATTTTTGGTATTTTTCAACATTTTTTGAAGTTACGAATCTTCCGATCGTCAAGCTCACACGTACGCAAGTTTATCTATTTTCTTAACTTCACTTAAGTACTTCCTGAAGAACCGATCGGAAGGATCGGCAATAAATCGGCCCTGCCGGAAGCAGCGTTAGGCACTTCGGAGTCTCCTCCAACAGAATCGACACTCACTAACCTTAGGTACAGTTTTTTTTGCTTTTTCCATCGAATTTCATTATTCTTTAGAAAAAATATAATATTCTCGTAAGGCGGAGTCTCCACTTTCGAATACGCGTTAATCCGTCAATCTTTCGTCCATTTCCGACAGAAACTCCTTTTCATTTTCCACCCCGCGTATTCTTCTCGCTCCCGAGTCGCTAATTTGTTCCTTTTTTACCTACTTTTCGAGCGTTCTCGCGAGCGAGTTACCTCACGGATAAGAAGCACTCGGGTCACTGTTTTATCGGTTTTTTGAAGACGACTTCCGGTTTACGGACGGATCGTGAGATGCGACGCTCGATGCGCAACGCTCGGTTCGGATCTAACTCGGCTCCAGGAGGCTCCGCCATTGTTTGTCAGTTTCCCGTACTGCTCGGCCGTCGACCGGGCGTTTGCGTTGAATTCGCTGCAGCCGCTGCCGCCGCCGCCGCGCTCAACGCTGGGAGTGGAGTCTGGTGACAGTGCGCACAGTGCAGACAAACCGTACACGCGCCCAACTTCCTCGCTAAAAGGGCTCTCAATTTTAACGCCGGACCCAGCTTCATTCCCATTGGGCCCGTCAGGTGATCCTCGGACAAGAGAGGTAACGACGTACCGTCGATACGATGCTCACGAAAATTCTGAAACAAGTCAAAAAAACAAACTTTTATATAGAGACTGTTTTCCCAACATAAAATAATAGATTTTTTAAAAAGTACTTCTTTTCATCTTTGCTTTTATTTTTCGTGCTTCTTTTACACAGTGCAGTATTTTTGCGCAATAAAAAATTCCACGAAATACCATACTAAAATTCTATATTAAAATCTCTAGATTTGTTTTTGGCAGGCGATTCATTTCGGGTTTGATTTATTCATCGGAATGGTAATGCGACAAGAGAGAATTTTTTTTTCGTAACGTTGCGAGTGTCTGAGGTTAGAAGCCGTGCGAATGGGAATGATCGGAGGTCACTTTACGAAACGTTCTTGACCACGAGCCTGAGCCTGTCTCACTCACTTTTTTTCTCATATGTTGTTCGCATATTATGTATCCACGGAAAATATATCGAGAATTCATGCAGAGCGAGCAACCTTTCACTAGGTGTGTCAGGTTGTCTTTATTTGGCCGTGTATCAAGAATAAGCCTCCATTTCAGATATCGTTATAAAAGTATGGATCCGAGTCTAACATAAGTATTACGTTTGCAAGAGCGGCAGAGCGATGCCAAGTCGTAAAGATGAAATAATACGTATAATTACGAAGATTTGATTTATAACCCTGGCAACAGTTACAACGCCAAGAGGGAGAATTTCGTCCTTATTCTCTTTCAAGAACGATACACACTTTGGACGAGATATCATCGTAATATCTTCGACACGATCGCGCGAAATATGCGAAAAATCAATTAAGCCTCAATCAATGGGATCAACGATCCTATATTTCAAAAATAATACTGATCATTAGAATCTCGCTACGATTTTCAATTAATTAGACTTGTTGATAATTTTGATAAATGTGAATTTTGTCTTTTTTCAAAAAAGTTTGGGTAACGCACGCGAATACGCAGCTGCTGTTTCTCGTTTACCGGGAGAGCGAATAAGAATGAAGAAAGAGTTAAAAGAGAAAATCGGTGCTATAACGGAAAAAGGGATTCATTCACAGGTCCGGGGGCGGTTTTCCTCGGGTTCATGAGCAAAACGTAATTGCACCGGGAGAATTCTGAGCTCCGGATGCACGGAATACACGTGAACAGCGATTTTATACCAGCGCCGATAGAGCGCATTATATATTTCATACACATGCACGAGCTCCAAGTTTCATGATAGTATACGTATAGCTATATACATAAATAAATGCATAATATAAATACAGGTACATGTGTAGCGAACGAGCGGTCCCAACGTTGCTTCTTATGAATGAAATATTCAAGGCTGTAATGCGACTTGTGCACGCAAACCTTCCTTCTCGCTAACCTTTCTCCTCTCTCTCTCTCTCTCTCTCTCTTTTATTCTTTCTCGGTGAAACCCCTCTGCGCGCGAGCTCAGCACGCGCACTCCTTCACCTCTTTCTCTTTTCACCCTCTCAACTTTAGAATAAAATACGAATTTTTTAATATTCGGAAGATAATAAGGTAGCAAGGTCGCGAATATCGCTTTTTTAATCTTTTATTGGCTATGAAAAAAGCGAGAAAGGAACAATTCGATTATTCG